>LIEC01012017.1:17436-40088 GCA_001925005.1 Drosera capensis
TACAACTAAAGGTTATGGAACCCTTGGTACAGGTTCTTTAATCTTTAGAGATGTTGCTTATGTCAAGGGATTAAAACATAACCTGTTATCCATTAGTTAGTTGTATGATAAGAACTATGATGTGTCATTTATTCATGATACATGTCAAGTAATAAATAAGATCACACAAGAAGTCAAATTACTAGAAATCAGAAAAGGAAATATATATGCAGTAGACTTCGACTCCTCACAGTCAGAACAGATTACTTGGTTCTATACTAAAGAAGCTGAAGATACAAATTGGCTATGGCACAAGAGACTAGCCCATTGAACTTCAAAACCATAGGAAGATTATCCTCAGAAAACCTAGTAAGAGGACTCACACAAATAAAATTCAAGAAGGATAAGTTATGCAGACCATGTCAGGAAGGAAAGCAGACTAGGACAAGCTTTAAACCTTTAAACTCTTCAGAATCAATTAGGATTCTTGAACTTCTGTATATGGATCTCTTTGGTCCAGTTGAGATGGAAAGCTTAAGCAGAAAAAGATATACTCTAGTTATAGTAGATAATTACTCCAGATATACTTGGGTAATATTCTTACATAAAAAGAGAAACATATAGTCTGCTAACAAGGTTTCTTAGACAAATCCAAAATGAAAAAGGAATAGAAGTAATCACAATTAAAAGCGATCATGGTACTGAGTTTGATTAAACATGAATAGATATCTACTGCAATGATCATGGAATTAAACATAACTTCTCAGCACCAAGAACACCCCAACAAAATGGTGTGGCTGAGAGAAAGAACAGAACACTCATAGAGTGTACTAGAACAATGCTTGCTGATGCAAACCTATCCAAAAGCTTCTTGACAGAAGCAGTAAACACAGCTTGCTACATTCAAAATAGGTGTAGAATTCACAAACTTTATAAGAAAACCCCATATGAATTATGGAAAGGAAAAATACCAAGCGTTATATACTTTCATACCTTTGGATGCATATGTTATATACACAACAATGATAAAAAAATTATTTACATAAATTTGATCCTAAGGCAAATGAGGCAACCTTCTTAGGATACTCAACAAATAGCAAGGCACTTAGAGTGTATAATAAGAGAACACAGACTGTTGAGGAGTCAATTCATGTATCATTTGATGAAAAAGAAACAATCCTGAGAGATGCAAATGTATATGATGAGGAATATGCATGCAATGAACAGGTTGCAGAAGAGGTCATTAATACTACAGACAGCAGAGGAAGAAGAACAATCTCAACAACAAGTAGAATCAAATGAACAAGATAAAGGAAGATGGATTAAGACACACACACAGGATGATATTATAGGAGATAAGAATACAACTGTGCAGACTAGGAGAGCAACAAATTCAGAATACATGGCTAGCTGTTTCATGTCTGAAATAGAACCAAAGGTAATAAAAGAAGCTCTAAATGATCCAAACTGGGTGGATGTAATGCAAGAAGAACTAAATGAGTTCGAAATAAATGAGGTATTGTATCTCATACCAAGACCCAAAAACTATCCAGTTGTAGGATGCAAATGGTTGTTTAGAAACAAATCTGATGAAAATGGCACAGTCATCAGAAACAAGGTTAGATTAGTTGGAAAGGGATACTTACAAGAAGAAAGAATTGATTTTGATGAAACCTTTGCACCAGTAGCAAATTTATGTCGAACAACCTCCTGGTTTTGAAGATTATGAACATCCAAATCATTTATATAGGCTAGATAAGGCATTATATGGATTAAAACAAGCACCTAGGGCATGGTATGAAACTCTATCAACTTTTCTCTGTGAGAATAAATTTGAAAGAGGTAAGGTTGATATCACTCTGTTCTTAAAGAAACATAAGGAACACATATTGTTAGTACAAATCTATGTAGATAATATTATATTTGGCTGTACTAATGATAAGCTTTGTGAAAGATTTGCAAAACTAATGAAATCTAAATTTCAAATGAGCTTAATGGGAGAACTAAAATATTTCCTAGGACTGCAAGTACAATAACTAAAAAGTGGAATTTTCTTAAATCAATCCAAGTACTTAAAGAAAAGGATAAACTTGGAAAAAAAATAAATCAAATAATGTATAAAGGAATAATAGGACCATTATTATACATTACTACAAGCAGACCAAACATTCAATATGTAGTCTGTGTCTGTGCAAGATATCAATCTGATCCCAAGGAATCTCACTACACTACTGTAAAGAGAATTCTAAGATACCTTAAACGAACTCCAAATCTTGGTGTATGGTATCCTACGGAATCAGATTTTACACTGATAGGATATTCAGATACAGATTTTACAGGATGTACAGTTGACAGAAAGAGCACAAGTGGATCATGTTAATTCATTGGAGCAAGGTTAATATCATGGTTCAACAAGAAGCAGACTAGTGTGTCTACTTCTACTGCAGAAGCCGAATATATTGTTACTTAAAGCAATACTGCACAAATATTATGGATGAGGTCATAACTTGCAGACTATGGTATAACATTCTCTAAAACTTCTATATTTTATGACAATACGTCTACAATGGCTATTTCAGAAAATTTAGTTTTTCATTCAAGAACCAAGCACATTGATGTCAGATATCATTTTATCAGGTCTCATGTGCAGAAAGGTCATATTAAATTGGAATACATTCCAATAGAAAAGCAAGTTGCAGACATTTTTTTACAAAACCTCTTGATGAAAACAAGTTCATTCAATTTCTAGGAGAATTGGGTATACTTGATTTACAACAATAAAATTGGCCAAAAATGCTTTACTGCTCTACTATATATGTAGAATGCACACTAGTATCATTCATGAAAAATGCAGACTAGCTTTATTGCTCTACTACACCACTGCTTAGTCAATAAGTTGTGTGCAGAATAGAATCAATAGTGCTCTACTACATCTATTTTAGGAAACAAAATCAGTTTTTAAAACGTTAAATAAGTGCTATCCTAAAATAACACATAACGGTCAATTGATAACTGTTACTGCAAAACGGCTAGAAAAAGCACTAACAACGGTCATATTTCTCAAACGAGTATAAAAACTGTAGATTTTTAATTAGAAAATTACTTTACTCTCTAATCTCTCTCTCTCTAACAAACGCTCAAACTCTCTTTCTCTCTCTCTAAACTCTCGAGCACTCTACTGCACGAAATCGAAACCTTAAGTTCTTGAAAAACACTTCAATTCGATTTCCAAAAACATCGCAATTCTTTCAAATCACTTTAAAATGGCCAACACACCATCCAGTTCATCAAAGAAAAGCCAGAAATCCTCTAAATCTCAGAGCAGTCCTTCATGAAAAATTATACTTCAAACAGGAGTCTTGTTTGACTTCAATTCAATTCGAGACGAGCAAGAAGAAGTGAGAGACATAGCAGACTTGATCGAAGATGCTGGACTCAAGTCTATGTGTGAACGAACAAGCACAATATATGATGCTGAAGTTTTGGACTTCATTAAGAAGGGACAAGTTACAGACAGTCTGCAACAAATCACTTACACCTCTACTACAAGAGGAATAACCATCCAGGTGAACTCTGATGATCTTGCACAATGCTTCAATCTTCCAAATGAATATAAAAAGATCATTCCATCAAAAGTCATCGAGCTGGGAAGACAAGCAATGCTCCGCCAGATAAATGGAATGAGGTGATAAGAATAATGAAGAAATTCTTATCCAAAGAACATAAATTACTTGTTGATATCGTGAAGAAAGCTATTCTCTCCAGATAATTCAGTAAGGACCAAATAACCTCTGATCAACAGGAGATTATGTGTGCCATCCTTACAAAAACAAGAGTAAACTGGGCCAGTTTACTCATGTATCAACTTGCAAGATCAGTGAGGGCAAGACTACCACTATTTGGAAGGATAATCAGTATCCTTCTCAAACAGAAGATGAAGCTCTCAGATAAAGAAGGAAGGCCATGGAAATCAACATCAAAAAGATAGGAAAAGCACCCTCAGGACTCACAAAGAAGCCTGCAGCCCAGACCCAGAAGCTTGTGGAAGTGCAAACCAGACGAAAGGCCAAGCAGATCACTGCAGTAGTATAGACTACTACAATACAGACCGATCTACAAAGAAGCAGACCAAGAAGAAGCCAGCCCAACAAAAGTTGACGAAACCGAAGGCTACAAGGAGGAAAATCATTGTACATACCTCCGCTGAGGAAACAATATCCGACAAACCTGTTTGACATCAAATTATAATCAATGAAGAAGAAACCCAATTTGCAATAGTGCAGAATGAGGACGTCATTGATCAGTCTGCAGTAGTGTAGACTGGGCTAATAAATGAGCCCTCTTCATCAAAAATACCACCAAAAGTACCTGAAATTACAATCATTCATGATGTAAATATAGCAATTCAGTTCATCAAGATAGGAGTAATTCAGAATCTGATCTTGGAAGCCCAAGTAAGCTTTCAGGAGATAAGAGAAGGCCCTCGAGCTGAGTTCAGACAGAGGCTTGCTGCAGAAGGCTACACTCATGACGAAATAAGGAAAATCGAGGCCAAAATGTCAGCTCTTCAGATGGAACCAACTTCAGTTGATTCTGCTACACAAACTCTCACCATCAGACCCCTGGCGGCAGAGCCAACCATAACAACAACAATTGTTCCATTCATAGAAAGTAGAATGGAAACTTCACAAATTACAGATGACGAACCTACCACTGCAACTGCCATATGGACAACAACAACACCCTTAACTCAGGAAAGGCCCTCTCCTGAGAAGATCATTGAATCAGTCATGTAGACAGTCAAGGCAGTCGAGGCGAATCTACTACAATAGAAAGTCATAGATTCCCAACTGCTAGCATAAAGGACTCGAGCCAAGATGAAGAAAAAGATTGAAAGCGAAAAATTGATTCAGGAGTTCGTGTCACAACACAATCTACCCATCAAGAGGCCAAGAACAACACAACCACCAACATCAACATCAACACCAACTCAAAAGGCACCAGCAAGGACTACAAGGAGAACTACATGGTCTACTAGACCAAAGCTAATTCCTTAAGAACCCAAAACACTATATCAAATCAATCCAGACCAATCCCAAACATTGATAGGTGACATAACTGGAATGACAGAAGAGGAGATTCATCAACTGGTTGAACTCCAAAAGAAGGAAGTAAGCAGGTCAACAAGACCCAAGGAGCCTCACTTCCTAATCAATGGAGCTCTTCAGTTCAAGGACTCCACACTAAAGACAAAAAGGCTCAGACATGCCCTCCTTAGGCATGTTGAGTTTGTCAACACTCCAGAGATTGAAGCGGAACTCAAGAAAATTTTGTAAAAACATATCAAAACTGCCACCAAGGAGGTCTATGAATATCTCTCTCGACCTGATCTGGGAGAACATCAACCAGCAGGTGATGATGAAGATGGTAATGGAAGTAATCAACCTCAACAAGACCCACATGACGATGAAGATGACATCATAGATGAAGTAGCTACCGAAGGAGTGCAACTACAGCACAGAAACCTGAAGATCCTCCTACAGTAGAGGAAACTCATGCAGTAGTGGAAGTTGTAGAAGAGCAATCTGCAACTAAGAACGATGTTTCTCTAATTGAAGACCCAATAGAAGCAGCACCACCAACTGTAGCCGAGCAAAAGAGGATATGGCTGACGAGACATCTGCTACTAAAGAAGATGCTCCTCCAACTATCACCCAAGCAGAACCACAAGTATTCTAAATAGCAGAAGAAGGTCATCATGAGTCCTCAACTGAAGAATCTATTGTAGAAACACCATTGATCATCGCTCTTACAGTAGAAGAACCACTTAATAAGTATGCAGACGAGGGGCAAGTCACTCAACAACAGACAAAAGAATTTCCTGATTTTGAAGAAGACTTTGCAACAGAGGCACAACAAGCAACTCTATCTAGAGACATTGAACACATAGTCTTTACTCCACCATTTGCTTTTGGTTTAGCTCAAATGGAACCACATGTACCCTCTGCAGTCCTGGAGCCAATATACAGTGATACCTCAGCTGCCAAAATGACTCCAACAGCGATTAAAGACCTCAAGAAAGCCTTTGAAGAACATGAAGTTGAAGTCCTCTCTGTCCAACCACATGAGCAAGGAGAAAGAATTCCTTCTTCAAGCTCAGAAGACACAACACAGTACCGATTATGCCAGCATGATCAAGAGATTTAGGGAAGGAGCTCAAAAGGTCTAAGCATCATAGGGAAGAATCTTATGAGGAGCGAAGATGACGCTTCAGAAAAGATTCAGAGGAAAGGCATCCGAAACGCAGAAGAAAAAGTGATGAGGAAAGAAGATACAAACGCAGCAAAGGAAAAGAGCATCAAAGGTACTGCAAACATCAAGAACGAGATGGTGGGGGACATGAGTGGACTGTTAGGAATAGTGTATTGTCTTTAAAGGTTCATTTCTTGAGCCTTTTAAAGGGAACAGGTAAGGCTTATTGAGTAGAGCTGTTGAACGTGGATTGAAAACCAAAGAGTGCTAAGCAATCTAGCAATTCAAAGACTACTCAAGAAAGCATAGTCGTGAAGATATAGTCGAAAGTGTCACTAGTCTACAGAAGAACAAAGTCTTGCAGCAGAGTTGAGAGTCCGGATCTGTGCAAAGCATCTAGGTTCTATGTCTTTCATACAAGTTAGATAACTTGTAAAAGGAAAGTCTCTTGTAAACAAAAACAAGAAGATAGTGATACTCATCTCTAGGTTGAAACTCGAACCTTACAAGTTCCTTATACAGTAGAGGGCTTCGAATGATTAGAGAGAGTATGAGAGCGCTTTAGAGAGAGAGAGTATGAGAGAGTAAAGTGATTTTTATTTAGAAACTTTTCTATTTTTATAGTCTCCATAAATATTACCATTGCTAGAAGTTTCTAGCCGTTATGCAGTTTTAGCTAATTATTTTGATCGTTACGTGATTTAAGGAAAACTATTTTATAACGTTAATATTCTTTCCAAAACAAAATACAGTAGAGCAATATTACTTCTAGTCTATTTCCATGTGTGTGGCAAGTAGTAGAGCAATAATGCTAGTCTGTATCTATTAAAATAATGCCAATCTGCATTCTATATATGCAATAAACTAGTAAAGCATTTTGGCTAGTTTTATTGTTCCAAATCAAGTATACCCAATTCTCTTCAAAATTGAATAAACTTACTCTCATCGAGAGGTTTTGTAAAAATGTTTGCAATTTGTTTTTCTATTAGAATATATATTCTAATTTAATGTGACCTTTTTGCACATGATCTCTAATAAAGTGATATCTGACATCAATATGCTAGGTTTTTGAATGAAAAGGATTTCTGAAATAGTCATTACAGACATGTTATCACAAAATATTGAGGTTTCAGAAAATATCATACCTTAGTCTACAAGTAGTGATCTCATCTATAATATTTGTGCAGCACAGTTTCCTGCAGCTATGTATTCTACTTCTGCAGTAAAGGTTGACACGGTAATCTCCTTCTTGTTGAACCAAGAGATCAGTCTCGCACCAATGAATTGACATGATCCACTTATGCTTTTTCTGTTAACTCTACAACCTACAAAGTCTGTATCTGAAAAACCTATCAGTGTAAAATCTGATTCTCTATGATAACATACGCCAAGGTTTGGAGTTCCTTTTAGATATCTCTTGATTCTCTTTACTGCAGTGTAGTGGGATTCCTTGGGATCAGATTGATACCTTGCACAGATACAGACTGAGTATTGAATTTCTTGCCTACTTGCTATGAGATATAACAATGACCCTATTACTCCTCTATACATGATTTGATTTATCTTCTTTCCATGTTCATCTTTATTTATTTTAATTGATGTGCTCATGGGGGTTTTCATATGACTAGCACTTTCTAAACCATACTTTTTAATTGTGTTCTTTAGGTATTGAGATTGGTTTAGAAAGATTCCACTTTCTAATTGTTGTACTTGAAGTCTTAGGAAATATTTTAATTCTCCCATTAAACTCAATTGAAATTTAGATTTCATTAATTCTTTAAAACGTTCACAAAATTTATTATCAGTGCATCCAAATATAATGTCATTAACATAGATTTGCACTAACAATATGTGTTCCTTATGCTTATTAAGGAATAGAGTGATATCCACCTTACCTCTTTCAAATTTATTTTCACATAGAAATATTGAGAGGGTTTCATACCATGCCCTAGGTGCTTGTTTTAATCCATATAATCTCTTGTCTAACCTATATATATATTTGATATTCAGAGTCTTCAAAGCCATGAAGGTTGTTCAACATAAACTTCCTCTTGCAGCTTTCCATTTAAAAAAGCACTTTTTACATCCATTTGATCGACTCTAACTCCTTGATATGCAGCATAGGCAAGGAACATTCTTATGGCTTCTAATCTTGCTATAGGGGCAAAGGTTTCATCAAAGTTAATTCCTTCTTATGTGAGTATCCCTTAGCAACTAACCTAGTTTTGTTTTTGATGACTATTCTATTTTCATCAGTTTTATTTCTAAATACCCATTTGCAGCCTACAACTGGATAGTTCATGGGTCTTGGTGTTAGGTACCATACCTCATTGCTTTGGAACTCATTTCTTTGCATGGCATCTACCCAGTTTGGATCATTTAAGGCTTCACTTATTATCTTAGGTTCTATTTCTGATATAAAGCAAGCAGACATGCATTCTCTATTTGTTGCCCTTCTAGTCTGCACTGATGCATTCTTATCTCCAATGATGTCATCCTGTGTGTGTGACTTGATCCATCTTCTTTTATCTTGTTCATTAGTTTTTAGTTGTTGTTGAGTTTGTTCTTTTGTCTCTGCTGTATTGTCATTGTGTGCAGACGACTCTTCCTTCTCTACAGTTTCAATGATCTCTTCTGCAATCATATGCACATTCCTCATCAAAAACGTTAGCATCACGTATGGATGTTTCTGATTCATCAATTGATACATGTACTGACTCCTCAACTGTTTGTGTTCTTTTATTATACACTCTAAAGGCCTTATTGTTTGTGGAATACCCTAAGAAAATTCCCTCATTTGTCTTATGATCAAATTTCCCTAAGTAGCTTTTGTCTTTGTTGTCTATATAATATTTGCATCCAAAAGCATTAAATTATTTCACACTTGGTGTCTTTCCTTTCCACAATTCATAGGGAGTCTTTTTATATAGTTTGCGAATTGTGCATCTACTCTAAGTTAGTAGGCTATATTTATTGCTTCTACCCAGAAGCTTTTAGGTAAATTTGCATCAGCAAGCATTTTCCTAGTTGCTTCTATGAGTGTTTTATTTTTTCTTTCAGCAACATCATTTTGTTGAGGAGTTTTGGGTGTTGAGAAGTTGTGTTTGATTCCATGATCATTTAGTAGATGCCTGTTCCTATTTGATCAAATTCAATACCATGAGCACTTTTAATTGTAATTACTTCTATGCCTTTTTCATTTTGAATTTGTTTAAGAAACCTAGTAAGCAGACTACAAGTTTCACCTTTTTTATGTAAAAACATTACCCATGTGTATCTTGAGTAATCATCTACTATAACTAGAGTGTACTTCTTTTTGTTTAAGCTTTCTACCTCAACAGGATCAAAGCGATCCATATGTAATAATTCCAGAATTCTAGTTGATTCTGAAGAGTTTTGAGGTTTAAAGCTTATTCTAGTCTACTTTCCTTCTTGACATGGTCTACAAAGTTTATCCTTTTTAAACTTTACTTGTGCAAGTCCACTTACTAGATTTTCTAAGGATAATCTGGCGATAGTTTTGAAGTTAAGATGAGCTAACCTTTTGTGCGATATCTAGTTTTTGCCCTCAGCTTCTTTTGTGTAGAAACATGTTATTTGTTTTGACTGTGATGAGTCAAAGTCTACTGTATAGATGTTTCATTTTCTTATTCTTAGCATTTTGACTTCTTTTGTGATTTTGTCTTTGACTTGACATGAATTATAAGTTAATGACACATCATAATTTTTGTCACATAGTTGACTGATGGAAAGTAGGTTATGTTCTAATCCTTTAACATAAGCTATATTTCTAAAGATTAAGGAACCTCTACCAAGAGTTCCATAACCTTTAGTTGTACTTGATTTTCTTTCTCTAAAGATGACAAGAGGTCCTTGTTCTTTTCTATAATCCTCAAGGATTGATTTATTTCCTATCATATGTCCTGAGCATCCACTATCAAGATATCATATTCCTCTTTGCTTTTCCTGTATCAAACACAAAGAGCTTGTACATGGTACCCACTCATTTGGGTCCTCATATGTAAGTTTTTGGAATCCATACTTGAATTATTTTCTTGTGGGAATTCCAACATTCAACGGACTTGTGATCAAGCTTGCCATAGGTGTAGCATTAGACCTTTGGTCTTATGGTGCTTAGTGGTCTGCTCCATTTCGTCTGTTGTATTTGACATAAGCAGATATTCGTGGCTTTCCCCGTGATGTTGTGGAGAAGTTATTCCCTGCTAAATAGTTAGGTGCATGCTGAGCTTCATAAGGCCTTTCATCAAATCCTTTTCTAAGATTTTTGGCCTTCTGCATCTTATGGTATTTTTCATTATTACCTGCTGATAGTCTGCTCCAGCTTTTCTGAGGTTTAGCAGTAGAGATATGTATCGTCTGTGCAATAGAGTTTTTGATCTTCTGCACATCTACTATAGTAAAGGTATTTCTCTTCTGTAGAGTTCTTACAGTAGTCTGCTTTATTCATTGGTAATGATTTTTTCATTTGATTTAATATTCAACTAGTCATTATATCCTAATCATGTTTTATCATGGGAGGATTGACCTAGTTGAGCAATTTTTGTAAACTCAAGCTCTTTCCATTCTAAGCATCTGCCTGTTTCTGAAGCTTAGTATTTCTTAATGTAAGTGTTTCTACTACTGTATTGTGAAGTTTCACTTTTTCATTTGCTTCTATTAATTCATCTTGAGTATTTATTAGACTAATGTTAGTCTCCTCATATGTTAAATTGCATTTCTCTTTGAGACTTGCAATTTGCTTAAGATTTTCTTTATTTTCCTTTAAGAGGGAAATAAAGTTCTCAGAGATTTCTTGAAGTGCTTCCTTTAATTCCTCTATGGTGGCGCTTGAATCAGAAAGATCAAATACCTGTTGCTTTTCATTATCCTTAGCCATGAGATATAGCTGAGCGTTTGAGATTGTGTCTTCATCATTAGAGTCTGTATCGCTCCATGTTTTTGCAGCATAGGCTTTGCTTCTTTCTTTTCTTCCAGAGTTGTCTTTGCTGTGGTCCTTTTTGAATTTCAGTGCAGATGAGACTTGTGTTGGTCATCAGGATTATGCAACAAAGTGCCTTGGTTTGCCACAGTTGTAGTAGACTTCCTTTTCTGTTTTCTTTTTCTTCGAGGGAAAGTTCTTCTTGAAATTCCTCTTCTTGAATAGCTTCTTGAATTTCTTTCCCATCAATGCCAGTTCTCCAGATAGTCCTTGTTCATTTGCAGATGAGGTATTAATGGTCTTCTATTCTGCCATGGGCTTCAGGATTTTTTCTTGAGCTTTGAAAGATAAGGTCTTCTTTCTGGCATCGTCTATTTGTTTCTTTTACTCAACTTCGAGATTGTATGTATGCAATAATCCGTACAGTTGAGCCAAATACATCTTTGTTAGATCTCTTGATTCCCTAATAGCTATGGGCTTTGTGCTCCAGATTTCACCAAGAGATCTTATAAACTTTAGGTTGACTTCCTTGTTTTTGAAAGTGTTCCCTATTTCTCAGCAGTTGAGCTTCCCAAGCCTCCTTTGCAATGGTTGTATGAACCACTATTTCAAACATGTTGTCATCAAGAGCTTTGAATATCTGGTCCTTTCTCTTCTATTAACCAGCACTAAATCCCAGTCTTCTCTTGACCAAAGTGATTTTGGTTTGTATACTTCAAGTGTTGCATCCATTGGATCTGGCATAATTGGAATGTGAGGTCCATTAGTGATGATATCTTGCATTCTCTTTTCTATTGAATCAAGATATGAAGCATCCTCACCTTCCAGTGGTTAAATTTGACCAAAGAACACGTTAGAGGTTCTCCAATGTTTGGACACTTAGGAAGCTTTAGTGGAGCCATTCTTCTTTACAGAAACAAACTGTTAGTAACTTCTTTTCAAATAAGATAATGACCTTTTTTCCACAAACTGTTAAATCTAGAAAGTCCGGCTCTGATACCAATTGTAAGGTCCAAGATTCAACCTAGAGGAGGGGGGGGGGGGGTTTAAACAGGTTGTTTAATAAATTATTCAATTTTTGATACGGAATACTAGTTATTTGTAGACCATTGTTCTATGCAGACCACTTAGGCAGTCTGCAGATGATGCTTGGTGGTCTGTAGTGGAGAGTTCAAACTCTTTTGAGTTTTTCTCTGTTTGGTGTGATGATTTGTTTCTAACAGTTCTAAATATTAAGCAATGAAAAAAAGTAAAACGACACAGTATTTATACTTATTCAGACACTCATTATCAAATGATAATCGAGAGCTTAGTCTAGTCTGCCCTTGGTGACTAGTATAGTCAAGCCAAGAGGTGAGTATCACTATCTTCTTGTTTGTAGCTTACAAGAAACTTCTTTTTGCAAGCTATCTAACTTGTACTAAAGATAAAGGACTCAAATCCTTTGCACAAATCCAATCTTTTGGACTCTGTTGCAAGTTGTGTTGTTCTGCAGACTAGTGACACCCCTTTCACTCTATTCTTCACGAATTAGTTCTCTTGAGTAATCTTTGAATTTATGATTTCTTTGTACGCTTGTCTTTCAATCTCATTCAACATCCTTACTTCAATGAGCCATAACGATTCCCTTTTATAGGCTCAGGGAATGAACCCATAAAACATGCTACTATTTCTGATGTGACATCTTGCCAAGCGTGTCCCCCATCATATTGTTTCTGATGTTGACAATCCATCTACTTCGGAATCTTATATTGTTGCTGTTTGTACCTCAAATCTTCGTTTGAATTTCTTCAGGCCTTTGATCCTATCCCAACAACCATCACTACTGCACTCTAGTCTGCTACAACTTCTAGTCTCCATCCAGTATTGTAAGACCTAGTCTGTAGTTCTACAACCCTAGTCTTCACCAAGTTTCTTCTGTAACCTTAGTCTACACTCAGATCTGATGCACATCATGCTTTGCAATGTTGGTTCTCGTCTGTAAGCTCAATCCTAGATTGTGAAGCATTTGTAGGTCTTTTATCGCACATGAATGCCTCAGCTTCTTATCCAAAAACCTTTATAGTAGTATGTATCTGGTGGCTTACACAATGTCAATTATCTGTAGCCGTATGCTCCTCAGCATCCGTCCCAGACTATAACTATCTCTTTGTTTTCAAGCCTAAACAACTAACTACATGATGACTAATACTTCTCTACAATTAGAGGGATTGCACATTCCTATCAGTCTCAATGCACGTTAGTTTCACATCGAATCTGAGCATCCTGGCCGAGAGAAGAGACAGCATCATGGAACTCTCAACCCCAACCAGATCCGACAACACCTCATCCTTGTCAACCATCCCTTGTCGGAAACGTCCTAATCTCAAGCAAACCGCCCTATTTGGTTCCTTGCTTTCTTCGAGTTTTCCTGTGAGTGACGACGAGACAATTAGCGATGAACATGTCAACAATCTCTCTTGATATTGTGAAACACCTCGAACCAAGTTAGATCCACCATGTCCCGATCCTCGACGATGAATTCGTGCGACAAAAACATACCTCGCCTGCTTCTTGACTTGTTCCATGCCTCCCTTGACCACGCCTGAATTCCGTCACGTCGCCCTAACAATCGACAACTTGACCTCGACTACTGTCGACACCCTAGACTCCGGTTGAACACACCTCCAAGCTTTCTAGTTCCCAGTTTTTACCTAGGCAGGAGGAAGAAAGGGACTTTGTCCCTTTGTTTAGTTTATGTCATGTTAAAAATATATTTAATATCTTAATTGTGTTTATATGGGAGTGTACACACTTATATATTCACCATCTATAACCAATGATATTTATATATTGTGTTATATTCGTAGGTACACTTGATGCACAATAAGGAATTAAGCGTGAGTGAATTTGACGATTTTTGGATTTTAATCATGATCAGGTAACACACATCGTTACTCTAAAGTTTGTGTGTGCGTGACTTGAATTGTGTGATTTTTTGATCATATACTTGCATTTAAATAAAAGAATAAAATCTTGATATTCTTAACTATCTTGAATGTTAAATTGCATGCCTAAAAGGATAATGTCTAAAAGGATAATGATGCAACCTGTAAAATATTATAGATCAATAAAGATTCTTGAGTACTATTTGTTCTTGATGTGTGATATCCTATATCGATTGTATATTGTTTTTGTAACGAACTATTAATCCTGAAATAAATTAGAGAATGTTACAAAAATACCAGACCCCTATGATTAATCAGGAAATATTTCTATTATCCTCCAGTATAATTAAATATGATACATGAGATTATGAAACTCCATGACAGTCATCTGATACATGAAAATTAATGTAATTGAATTCATGTTACATGCCTGGAATCCTGAATTACAAATACCGTAGCAGTCATCTACTATACATGGAAATTAACGTAATTTAACTCATGTTAAATGCTTGAAATCCTAAATTACAAACGCCATGATAGTCAACTGCTATACATGGAATTAATTAATTAATTTCATCTTACATACCTGAGAATCCTGAAAACCTGAACATGAAAACATTCCTGTAAATATCAATGGCTAGAAGAGTTATGGTTACATGACTAGCTAAGGACGATGTGATTAACTCTTTCGCGTGTACGCCGCGACATCAAGCGATGGCTTTGTTTGATTAAAATTAATCATCCTGGGTCGACTGTAGAGACCATAAATTTTGTTTAATTTTTCCTAGTGCGGCCATATTAGATAACATTCGGTAACTCCTCCCAAGTCATCAACCTGTAAAAGTCACGAAATCAATACAATTTGACATGAAATGCATGAAGAGCTTTAAAAAACTTAATAAAGACTAAGGGTAACGAAACAAGGATTAACCCGATTAACTTGAATTATTATTCTGTATGTATTTATACATTTTCTGTTTGACATATGATTGTTCGATGTTATTTGTGCATGGGAAATGTATGATTTAATAAACATGCCGGACCCCTGAAAGGGATGAGTATCCTGTGTTAGTAGGCTTTCGAGCTCATGGTTACGTGTTTGTTAGGTCAAATATACAACCTAGAGATGGGTGAATAGGTTGATTTAAAAATATTTGAATTTATGCAGAGAATTTAACTTCTTTGAAGTTAACTGCTCTATGTAGACTACTTGGGTAGTCTGCAGTAGAGACTTAATGGTCTACAGCAGAGACTTCACTATATCACTTAGTGGTCTGTAGACTAAGATCTGTTTCTAACAGTTCTATAATGAAAGCAAGTAAAGAACACAATATTTATACTCTTTCAGACACTCATTATCAATTTAGTCAAGCCAAGAGGTAACTTCACTATATTCTTGTTTGTGGCTTACAACATAACCTCTTTTTACAAGTTAGCTAACTTGTACAAAAGATAAAGAACCCAAATCTTTACATAGATCCAATGGACTTGACACTTCTGCAAGTTTTGTTCTTCTCTACAGACAAGTGAACTCTTCTTTAGTGTTCTTCACGATTTAGCTCACTTGAGTAATCTTTGAATCTCTGATTGTTTTTGCATACTTGCTTTTCAAACACTCGTTCAACACCCTTACTCTCTTGGTGACCAGTTCAGTCAAGCCAAGAGGTGAGATCACTATCTTCTTGTTTGTGGCTTACAAGATAACCTCTTTTTACAAGTTAACTGACTTGTATAAAAGATGAACCCAGATCTTTGCACAAATCCAATCAACTGGACTTTGCTGTAAGTTTTGTTCTTCTCTATAGACTAGTGAACTCTTCTTCAGTGTTTTTAACGATTCAGCTCACTTGAGTAATGTTTGAATCTCTTATTGTTTTTGCACACTTGCTTTTCAACCACTTTTCCAACAGCCTTACTCTCTGAGCTTCAACAATCCCCTTGGCCATGTACAGTATCTGATGTGACATCTTGTCACATGTGTGCCTCAACTGATGTTGGCAGCTCACCTACTTCGGATTCTCGTACTGCCATATTCTGAGACTGATATCTTCGTTTGAATGTCTTCAATCCTTTGACCCAAACACCAACAACCATCTCTACTATACTCAGTCTGCTGCACCTTAGTTTATATTTTGTACTGTGAGACCTCGTCTACACCAGTCCCTACTACAACCTCTTCTATACCCAGATCTGCTGAACTTCATGCATTCTGTGTTGGTCCTCTTCTGCAAATCCAATCCTAGATCCTGAAGCATTTATAGGTGTTTTGTTGCCAATGTATGCCTTAGCTCCTTAGCCAAAATCCTATGTAGTAGTTTTCATCTGGTGGCTTACACGATGCTCCTCATTTGCAGCCGTCTGCTCTCCAGCATCCGACCTAGACTGCAACTACCTAATTGATTTCTAGCCTAAGCATACTAACATTATTATGGCTAATACTCCTAATTTTTGATTATCAATTTCTATATATTTGGAGGGATTACACATTCCTATCAATCTCCCCCTAATTTGATGCTAACAAAACTCCTACGCAAAACAACATGTAGGGATTGAGTTTCAACCTAGAGGGGGGGGGGGGGGTGAATAGGTTGTTTAAGACTTTAATGGTCTTTTTGTGCGGAATAATGATCTTGTGTAGACTGATACAATATGCAGACTACTCAGGTAGTCTGCAGGCTAGACTGTCTCGTCTGCACCTGAGATTTATGACTCTTTTTGAGTCTTTATCTCTATTTCGGGTGTGATGATTTATCAGGTTCTAAAAACAATGTAATGAAAGTAGTAAATTGACACAGAGTTTATACTGGTTTAGACACTCGATATCAAATGATAATCGAGAGCTTAGTCCAGTCTTCCCTTAGTGACCAGTGTAGTCAGCCTAAGAGGGAAATATCACTATCTTCTTGTTTTGTTTTGCTTACAAGAAACCTCCTTTCACAAGTTTTCTAACTTGTGTGAAGGACAGAGAACCTAGATCTTTGCACAGCTCTGAGACTTGAGCTCTACTGCAAGAGTTGTTCTTTTGCAGACTAAGGATACTTCTCTTTTCTGTATCTTTTCGATTCAGCTCTCTTGAGTATGCTTTCTGAATGTATATGGCTTTCCACGCTTGCCTTTCTAATACTATTCAACAGTTCTACTTCAATGAGCTTCAACGGTTCCCTTTTATATGGCTGAAGGAACGAACCTTTTTGCAACGTACTATTTCTGGCAGTCCACTTATGTTCGCCATTATCTCGTTTCTGATGTTGGAAGACCACTGATGTCTCCATTATCTCGTTTCTGATGATGGCATTCCACTGACTCCAGAATTAGTGCCGTTGATACATTAACTTGAATCTTCACTTGACTGACTTCAACCCTCTGACCCCATACTGGCAATCATCTCTACTACAATTCAGATTGCTGCATGACCTCGTCTGCACATAGTCTCTGCTGGAACATCTCGTCTACACACAGTCTCTGCTGCAACATCTCGTCTGCACAGTCTTTGATTCAGTTTATGTCTTGCCATGTTGGTCCTGGTTTGCAACTTCAGTCTTTTGTTGTGAAGCCTTCATGTTCTTTCGTTTCTTGTCAATATACTAGTTGTTTATCCAAAGTCTTCGTAGTAGTATGCATCTGGTGGTCTGCACTATGCCTCTGCATCTGCAACCATCTGCACTCTTGCATCTAACCTAGACTACAACTACTTACTTGACTTCTAGCCTGAACATCCTAACTATATTGTAATTAATACATTTATGTTTTGTTACATCAATTTCTATAAAAACGAAGGTATTGCACATTTCTATCACAACAAGCTAACTACCTTACTTACGCCTTTATCATATTGTTTCTGAAACAAACTTGAAACAAACGGGAAGTCAAGAAACTTACCTTTACATTTGATTCTCTTTTCCTTTGCTGCGCTGATGCTGATGTTTTTTCGATGTTCCTCTTGTTCTCTGTGATGTCTTCTTCTTTCTTCATAGGATAACTACCCTTGAATTCTGTTTCGTGGGGTTTGTTCCTGTTGATGCTTAGATCGTTTTGCAGACCTTTCTCTTTTGGATTCAGTAATATGCCTTCGTTTTAGATGGCCTATAATTTTGCCTTTTGTTTTTGATTTCTTTGCTACAGACTTCTCCCCTTGGGGTTGAGGTTGCTTAAAGTCCTCAAAGACTTCCTTTAAGTCTCTGGTGGTGGAGGGAGTCATCGTGGGGGTTGAGGTTCCACTGTGCATAGGTGCCAAGTTTGCTGAGGGAAATTGAGAGGCTATTTATGTGACTCAAAATGTAGTAGGTGGAGTGAACATAATTTCTTCAATGGCTCGCAATGGAGTCATTTGTTGATTATCTGTAGCATCTGGATTCAAGATGTCTTCAGCAACAATCTCATCTCCAGGGTTGAGAATCTCGTCTACAGGTACGGGGATTTCAAAGGACTGAATCTTGCTTTCAAAGAAGTTTTCTTCAAAGGCTGCAAGCTCGTCTGTGTGTTGAGCTGCATCTTCATCCTCATAAATTGTTATGTTGGTGGCAAGAGAAATGATTAATGGTGTCTCATCAACAGATTCATTAGTGGATAGTGCTTCAGTATCTTTTATAGTAGAAGGTTCAGCTGCTTGGTCCTTAATGGATTCATCTGCAGGTTTCAGTTGCTTGATTTCAGTTGCTACGTGTTCGTCTGCAGAGTTGATGATTCGTTTAGATTTCAGTTTGCAAGTCCTCCTCTGCAGTGACGATTTGCTCATTTGCGGTGTTCTTGGGGTTAGATTGTTCAGCTGCTGTTGACTGCAATTGCACTCCTTCAGTAGCAACTTAATCGATGATTGCATCTTCATCATCATGAGGATCTGGTTGGGAATGATCATCTCCGTCATCATCATTTCCATCATACCCTCCTGGTTGATGTTCACCCAAGTCAGGGCGAGAGAGGTATTCATGAACCTCATCAGTAGCAGCCTTGATATGCTTCTCCAGGATGCGCGTGAGTTTGGCTTGTATTTGTGGAGTGTTGACAAACTTAACATGCCTAAGGAGGCAATGCCCGAGTCTCTTGGTCTTTATGGTTGAGTCCTTGAACTCCAGGGCTCTATTTAGTAGGAAATGAGCTTCTTTGGGTCTGGTGGCATAGCTGACTTCTTTCTGTTGGAGTTGGACCAGTTAGTGAACCTCCCCTTCTATCATACCAGTTATATCACCAATCAATGTTTTGGATTGGTCTGGATTGATCTGGTATAAGGTTTTTGGCCCTTGAGGAATCAGCTTTGGTCTTGTTGACCTTGTGATCCTCCTTGTGGTTCTAGTTGACGTTGGTGCTTTGGAGGTTGAGGGTTCCAGTGTTGATGCTAGTGGTGCAGATGTTGAAATTCCTGGCAGAGCGGATGGTGTGAAAGTTGTTCTGGAACTCCTCACAGGCAGTTTGTGTTGTGATACAAACTCCTGAAGTAATTTTTCGGTTTGGATCTTCTTCTGCATCTTTCCCCGAGTCCTTTCTGCAAGTAGTTGAGTGTCTACGGTCTTCTGTTGTCATAGATGAGCCTAAACTTCTTTGATAGTCTTCATCACTGATTCAATGATCTTCTCAGGGGACTTTTCTAGAGCTGTTGTGGTAGTTGTCATCTACGCAGCAGCTACAGTAGTTGGTTGAACATCTACAACCTGTGTGGTTACCATTCCTCTTTCTGAGAATGGAACAACATCTGTTGTTATTGAAGGTTCTGCTGCTAGAGGTTGGATTGAGAGGGATGGTGTAGCAGAGGTGCTTGGGTGAGGAGTAGTCTGCAGTGTGGCCATCTTGGCTTCAATGTCCTTGATCTCCTGTTCTGTATAGCCTTGTGCAGCAAGATCCTGTCTGAATTCACCTCTAGGACCTTCTCGTACTTCTTGAAAGCTGACTTGTGCCTCCAAGATTAGATTTTGAAGATTTTCAGTCACTCCATCCTTTAGTAGTTGGATGGCCACGTTTGCATCATGAAGTACAGCGAGTTCTGATGCTTTAGTGGTACTTTGGATAAGGATGGTTCTGTGATTTCTCCAGTATGCACTACTACAGACTGGTCAGTGATCTTTGTAGTCTGCATTGTTTTAGACTGAACTTCAATTTCTACTAAGGTATTTGAATCATCTGCAGGGCGGTCAGACTCTATTTCCTCCTCAGAGGATTGCACTATAAACTTCTTCTGCCTTGCTGGAGTCTTCTTGATTAGTTTCTTTGCAGAGCGAGTTTGTACTACACTCGTCTGCACTCCACCAGTGGTCTGCTTCTTGACCTTCCTTTGCATCTGTAGTTCCACAGGCTTCTTGGACTCGTTTGCAGATTTCTTGCTGAGTTTTGGTGGAGCTTGTCCAATCTTCTTCACATCTATTTTCTTCTTTTGATTCCATGGTCGTCCTTCCTTTTCAGAGAGCTTCAATTTCTTTCCAAGAAGGATGCTTATTATCCTTCCAAACAGTGGTATCTTTGACCTTACTGCTCTTGCAACCTGGTACATGAGTATACTTGCCGAGTTTACTCTTGTCTTAGTGAGAATTGCACACATGATCTCCTCTTGGTCGGAGGTGATTTGGTCTATGCCAAATTCCCTCGAAAGAATTGCTTTCTTGACAATATCTGCAAGAAGCTTGTGTTCCTTTGAAAGGAATTTCTTCATTGTTCGAATCCCTTCGTTCCATTTGTCTTCACTTAGCATTGCTTTCCTTCCAAGCTGTACAATCTCCTTTGGAATCATATCGGATCCTTCATTTGGCAAATTGAAGCAGTGCTCAAAATCATCAGTAGTGATCTGGATAGTTATACCTCTTGCAGTAGAAATATAGGTGACTTGTTGCAAATTTGCTACAATTTGCCCCTTGTTGACAAAGTCTGTAACTTCTTCTTCATATATCGGACTTGTTTGTTCACATAGGGATTTTAGTCCAGCTTCTTCAATGAGGTCGATTATGTCTCTGACTTCTTCTTGTCCATCACGAATCGAATTGAAATCAAACACAGCTCCTATTTGAATTTTAATGCTTTTCGAAGGACTCCTCTGTGATTCAAAGGATGTCGGGTTTCTCTTTGATATACTTGAGGGAGTGTTGGCCATGTTTTGGAAGGAGTTTCAAAGATTGAATTGAGATTGAGATAGGTTAGGGTTTAGTGCAGTATAGTGCTTAAGAGAGAGAAAACGAGATTTTGTCGTTTTAGAGAGAGAGAGAGAGAAAGTAATTAGCGAAAAGTGTTCTTCTGATTAAAGAGAGTGATTTTTATACTCATTTGGAAAACATGACCGTTGTTAGTGCCTTTTCTAGCCGTTGCGTAGTAATAGTCATTTATTGACCGTTATGCGTTAGTTTAGGAAAGTAGTTATTTGATGTTCTTAAAACGATTTAATTTCCTAAAATAGATGCAGTAGAAAAACTTGACTCTAGTCTGCACTCGTGTGCAACAATTTTTGAAAGAAAATGCTAGTCTGTAATCTATACTGCAGTAGAGCAGTCAAGCATTCTTGGCCAAGCTTATTGATTTAAATCAAGTATACCCAATTCTCTACGAAATTGAATGAACTTGTTTTCATCAAGGGGTTTTGTAAAGATGTCTGCAATTTGTTTTTCTGTTGGAATGTATTCTAATTTGATATGACCCTTTTGCACATGATCCCTGATAAAATGTTATCTAACATCAATGTGCTTGGTCCTTGAATGAAAAACTGGATTTTCTGAAATAGCCATTGCCGATGTATTGTCGCAAAATATAGAGGTTTTTGAGAATACTATACCATAGTTTGCAAGTTATGACCTCATCCACAGTATCTGTGCAGCACAGCTTCCAACAGCAATGTATTCAGCTTCTGCAGTAGAGGTAGATACATAGTCTGCTTTTTGCTGAACCATGATATTAATCTTGCTCCGATAAATTGACATAATCCACTTGTGCTTTTCCTATCAACTATACATCCTGCAAAATCTGCTTCTAAATAGCTTATGAGTGTAAAATCTGATTCCCTAGGATACCATATACCAAGATTTGGGGTGCCTTTAAGATATCTTAGGATTCTCTTAACTGTAGTGTAATGGGATTCCTTGGGATCTGATTGATATCTGGCATAGACGCAGACTGCATATTGAATGTCTGGTCTACTTGCAGTAAGGTATAGTAATGATCCTATTATTCCTCTCTACATGGTTTGATTTATTTTCTTTCCAGGTTCATGTTTTTCTATCTTTATTGAAGTGCTCATTTGGGTTTTCATATGACTTGCATTATCTAATCCATACTTCTTAATGGTATTCTGTAAGTATTTTGATTGATTTATGAAGATTCAACCTTTAAGTTGTTGTACTTGCAGTCCTAGGAAGTATTTAAGTTCTCCCACTAAACTCATTTGAATTTTGATTTCATTAGTTCTACAAATCTTTCACACAGCTTATCATTAGTGCATCCAAAGATAATATCATCAACATAGATTTGTACGAGCAGTACGTTGTCCTTATGTCTTTTTAGGAATAAAGTGGTATCAACCTTGCCTCTTTCAAATTTATTCTCACATAGAAATGTTGAGAGAGTTTCATACCATGCCCTAGGTGCTT
>LIEC01012017.1:40108-65849 GCA_001925005.1 Drosera capensis
ACTTGCATTATCTAATCCATACTTCTTAATGGTATTCTGTAAGTATTTTGATTGATTTATGAAGATTCAACCTTTAAGTTGTTGTACTTGCAGTCCTAGGAAGTATTTAAGTTCTCCCACTAAACTCATTTGAATTTTGATTTCATTAGTTCTACAAATCTTTCACACAGCTTATCATTAGTGCATCCAAAGATAATATCATCAACATAGATTTGTACGAGCAGTACGTTGTCCTTATGTCTTTTTAGGAATAAAGTGGTATCAACCTTGCCTCTTTCAAATTTATTCTCACATAGAAATGTTGAGAGAGTTTCATACCATGCCCTAGGTGTTTATTTTAATCCTGCTTTATCTAGCCTATACACATGCTCTGGATGTTCATAGTCTTCAAAGCCAGGAGGTTGTTCAACATAAACTTCCTCTTGCAGCTTTCCATTTAGGAATGCACTCTTTACATCCATTTGATGAACTTTAAATCCTTGATATGCTGCATAGGCAAGGAACATTCGTATTGCTTCTAACCTTGCTACTGGTGCAAAGGTTTCATCAAAGTCAATTCCTTCTTCCTGCGAATATCCCTTAGCAACTAATCTAGCTTTGTTCCTGATGATTGTTCCATTTTCATCGAACTTGTTTCTAAACACCCATTTGCATCCTACAACTGGATAGTTTTTAGGTTTTGGTGTGAGGTACCATACCTCATTTCTTTCGAACTCATTCAGTTCTTCTTGCATTGCATCTACCCAGTTTGGAGCATTTAGTGCTTCATTTATTACCTTAGGTTCCATTTCTGATATAAAACAGCTAGATAGACATTCTGCATTCGTTGCTCTTTTGGTCTCCACAAGTGCATTTTTATCTCCTATTATGTTATCTTGTGTGTGTGCTTTAATCCATCTTTCTTTGTCTTGTTCATTTGATTCTACTTGTTTTTGAGATTTTTCTTCTACCTCTGCTGCAGTGTCAATATGTGCAGACGATTCTTCCTTGTCTGCAGCTTTAATGGTCTCTTCTGCAGCTTGTTCATTGCATACACATTCCTAATCAAATACATATGCATTTCTCAAGAATATTTGTTTTTCATCAAATGATACGTGTACTGATTCTTTAAGAGTTTGTGTTCTTTTATTATATATCCTAAATGCTTTGCTGTTTGTTGAGTATCCTAAGAAGATTGCCTCATCTGCCTTTCAGTCAAATTACTGTAGGTAGTTCTTATCATTGTTATGTATATAGCAATTGCTTCCAAAGACATGAAAGTATTTGACACTTGGTGTTTTACCTTTCCACAATTCATATGGTGTTTTCTTATAGAGTTTATGGTTTGTGCATCTATTTTGAATATAGCAGGCTGTGTTTACTGCTTCTGCCCAGAAGCTTTTAGATAAATTTGCCTCAGAAAGCATTGTTGTGGTTGCCTCTATCAATGTTCTATTCTTTCTTTCAGCCACACCATTTTGCTGTGGTGTTCTTAGTGCTGAGAAGTTGTGTTTAATTCCATGATCATTGCAATAGATATCAATTTCTGTTTGATCGAATTCAGTGCCATGATCACTTTAAATTGTGATTACTTCTATTCTTTTTTCATTTTGAACTTGTCTAAGGTACCTCGTTAGTTGGCTGTATTTTTCACTCTTTTATGTAAAAATATTACCCAGGTATATCTAGAGTAATCATCTACTATAACTAGAGTGTATCTTTTTCTACTTAGACTTTCCATCTCTACTGGACCAAACAGGTCCATATGTAGTAGTTCGTTCAAGAATCCTGGTTGATTCTGAAGAATGGAGAGGCCTAAAGCTTGTCCTCGTCTGCTTTCCCTCTTGACATTGTCTACATAACTTATCCTTTTTAAACTTTATTAGTGGAAGTCCTCTTACTAAGTTTTCTAAGGATAATCTTGCTATTGTTTTGAAGTTGAGACGAGCCAATCTTTTATGCCATATCCAATTTGTTTCTTCAGCTTCTTTGGTGTAGAAACAGATGATTTGATTTGATTGCGATGAATCAAAATCTACGGCATATATGTTTCCTTTTCTAGGTCCTAGCAGTTTTACTTCTTGTGTGATCTTATCCCTAACTTGACATGCATCACGGGTGAATGACACATCATAGTTCTTATCACATAGCTGACTAATAGAAAGCAAGTTATGTTCTAAGCCTTTGACATAAGCAACATCTCTAAAGATTAGGGAACCTGTACCAAGGATTCCATAACCTTTAGTTGTACCTGTTTTTCCTCCACCAAATATGACGAGAGGTCCTTGTTCTTTTCTGAAGTCTTCAAGATTGGGTTTATCTCCTGTTATGTGTCCTGAGCATCCACTATCCAGGTACCAAACGCCTTTTTGTTTTTCCTGTATTTAAAACATAAAGAGCTTGTATATGGTACCCACTCATTTGGGTCCTTATTGGTTAGTTTTTGGAATCCACACTTGAATTATCTTCTTGTGTGTGTTCCAGCATTCAAATGACTTGTGGCCAATTATTCCACAAGTAAAGCAATAGACCTTTGGTCTTACGCTTCTAAGTGGTCTAATCCACTTGGTCTGCTACTCTCTACATGAGCATGTATGTCTGGAATATGATTCTCTCCAAGTTGGTCTTGATGGATTGTTCCATACTGAGTAGTTAGGCTTTTCTGCCTTCTGTTTTATGTAATACTTTTTCACAAGTGGTCTGCTACAATTTCCTTGTGCAGTAGAGGTCTTACTTTGCAGTAGAGATCTCTTGAGAAAATTGCTCTTTGTTGTTGGTGCATTTTGGCTATTTCTGCTGTGTGCAGCAGAGCCTTTGCTTTTGTGTACAACCCTTGCATTTTAAGTAATCTTAGCCTGCACAATTGCTGTAGTAGAGTTGTCCTTTTTCTGAAGGATTGTTGTGGTGATTTGATTAACTCTCTTAGTGGTTACCTTATCATCTACATTGTTGTTCAACCAGTTTTTATATCCTAGCCCAGTTTTTTCATGGGAGGATTTTCCTGTGTTGATCAATTTTTGTAGATCAAAGGTTTTGCCATTTCAGACATCCACTTGTTTTTGGAGCTCATAGTTTCTCACAGTGAGTGTCTCCACTACTGCATTGAGAAGTTTTATTTTCTAATTTGCTTCCTTGAGATCATTTTGAGCATCTGTAAGACTGCTCTTGATCTCTTCATTTGAGTAGCATTTCTCTTCGAGAATTGCAATCTGCTTAAGGTTTTCTTTATTTTCTTTTAGAAGAGAAATAAAGTTTTCAAAGGTTTCTTGAAGTGCTTCCTTAAGTTTCTCTATAGTGGCATCTCATTCAGAGAGATTGAATACCTGTTTGTGTTCTTCTTTTTTTGCCATAAGACACAGTTGAGCATTTGACAGAATGTCTTCATCATCGGAGTCTGTGTCACTCCATGTTTTTGCTGCATATGCCCTGCCCCTTTCCTTTCTTCCAGAAGTCACTTTATTATGATCCTTCTTGAATTTGGGTGCAGATGAGTCTTGAGCTGCTCGTCTGCATTGGGCAGCAAAGTGTCCTAGTTTGCCATAGTTGTAGCAGACTTCTTTTTCAGCATCTTTGGTTTTTGGGGGAAAGTTCTTTTTGAAGTTTCTCTTCTTGAATAGCTTTTTGAACTTCTTTCCCATCAGTGCCAGTTTGTCTAATGGATCCCCTTCACTTGCAGACGAGGTATCACTATCTTCCTCTTCTGCCATAGGTCTCAATACCCTTTCTTGTGCCTTGAAAGCTAGTGTTTTTCTTCTTGCATCATCGATCTGCTTCTTTTGCTCAAATTCTAGATTGTAGGTGTGCAGCACCCCATATAGTTGAGCTAGAGTCATTTTTGCCAAATCCCTGGATTCTCTTATAGCAGTAGTTTTGGTATTCCAGATTTCCCCAAGTGATCTCACAAACTTTAGGTTGACTTCTTTGTTTTCAAAAGTCTTCCCTAAGGTCTTGAGATTATGGATGAGGATATTGAATCTTTCGAAGAATGTAGTCAAGTTCTCATCAGATCTCATTGAGATCAGTTTGTATTGTTGGATTAATACGTCCTTTTTGTTTTCTCTGATCTCATTGGTTCCTTCATTTCTCATTAGTAGAGCCTCCCATGCTTCATGTGCAGTCTAGTCTTCCCTTAGTGACCAGTGTAGTCAGCCTAAGAGGGAAATATCACTATCTTCTTGTTTTTTTTTTTCCTTACAAGAAACTTCCTTTCACAAGTTTTCTAACTTGCTTACAAGAGTCTTGAGCTCTACTGCAAGAGTTGTTCTTCTGCAGACTAGTGATACTTCTCTTTTATGTATCTTTTCGATTCAGCTCTCTTGAGTATGCTTTCTGAATATATATGGCTTTCCACGCTTGCCTTTCTAATACTATTCAACAGTTCTATTTCAATGAACTTCAACAGTTCCCCTTTATATGGCTGAAGGAACGAACCTTTTTGCAACGTACTGTTTCTGGTAGTCCACTCATGTTCCCCATTATCTCGTTTCTGATGTTGGCAGACCACTGATGTCTCCACTATCTCGTTTCTGATAATGCGAGTCCACTGACTCCAGAATTATTATCATTGATACTTTAACTTGAATCTTCACTTGACTGACTTCAACCCTCTGACCCCACACTGGCAATCATCTCTACTGTAATTCAGATTGCTGCATGACCTCGTCTGCACACAGTCTCTGCTGTAATATCTCGACTGCACACAGTCTCTGCTGCAACATCTCGTCTGCACAGTCTTTGATTCAGTTTATGTCTTGCCATGTTGGTCCTGGTCTGCAACTTCAGTCTTTTGTTGTGAAGCCTTCATGTTCTTTCGTTGCTTGTCAATATACTAGTTGTTCATCCAAAACCTTCGTTGTAGTATGCATCTGGTGGTCTGCACTATGCCTCTGCATCTGCAACCATCTGCACTCTTGCATCGAACCTAGACTACAACTACCTACTTGGATTCTAGTCTGAACATCCTAACTATATTATGATTAATACATTTAAGTTTTGTTACATCAATTTCTATACAAACGAAGGGATTGTATATTCCTATCACAAAAAGCTAACTAGCTTACTTACACCTTTATTATATTGTTTCTGAAACAAACTTGAAACAAACGGGAAGTCAAGAAACTTACCTTTACATGTGATTCTCTTTTCCTTCGCTGCGCTGTTGCAGATGTTCTTTTGCTATTACTCTGATTCTCTATGATGTCTTCTTTTTTCTTCATAGGATAACTACCCTTGAATTCTGTGTCGTGGGGTTTGTTCCTGTTGATGCTTAGATCTTTTTGCAGACCTTTCTCTTTTGGATTCAGTAGTATGCCTTCGTTTTAGATGGCCTACAGTTTTGCCTTTTTTTTTTTTATTCCTTTGCTACAGACTTCTCCCCTTGGGCTGCAGCTTTCTTTGGAGTCCTCTTCTCGAAAGTCTTCGTCTCCCCCTTTTTATTAGCATTGAGGGCAGTTATGAAGGATTCAATCGCAATTCGTATTGGTTTTAATTCAGAGGAATTGGCTTGTTGAGCAATAGCGGCCTTGGCTGTCTCAAATTGTAGTTTGTTTTCCAGCAACCCCAATCTTGTGTCATTGGTGGGAATGTGGTCGCTAAGCTGCTATTGAGTGATATTCAAGGTCTTTTGAAGTTTCCATAGATCAGTAGAGTGTTGTCCTCTAAACTTGTTGAGATTTGATGAGTTGAGTCTGTATTGTTGTAGATTCATGGCGTTGGCTCTTTGCATCTGATCGATGAGTCTTGTTGCCAAGTTGGAGAGTTTTGCTAAAAGGCTTCAAAATTTTTGGTTCATGTTTATATTTCAGCCTTCAGGTTTGCTGTAATATGTTGCTGACTATCGAGAAGCTCTTGGAATGCCTCCCTTGTACATTCATGCATGTCATAGACTTCTTGATCTAGTGGACAAAGTCTACACTCTGTAGTTTTTGAAAGAGAGGATTCTTGATGTACAGACGGTGTCCTCTCTTCTATTATATTTGTAGTAGATAATGGTCTTTCCCGCATAGAAATTATTTGAACTTCTTCGTGAGTCTGCTTCAGTTCTCTGGCTGTTGTTTTTTTGTGTCATCTGTGTGTCAAATGTGCCACAATAGAGCAGTCCTTGTAAAAATCCCACAGATAGTGGATCTCCCTGTGTTTGCACCATTCTAAATAAGGATGGTGGTGAGAACATGATGTTGAATGGAGTTGGTTCCTTCTAGGGAGTGTCACTTGTCCATTTTTTAATGTCTTCAAGTATGATTTCCTTGGGTGCTTGATCTGTTGTAGTCTCTATGGTCTCTATGGATTCCTCTTCTACTATAACTATTTCTTCTGTTTGTGTAGGGGTGAGATAAAGCGTAGTGATTTGTGTGAATTCTCATGTGAGTTATACTAGAGTGGCCTCAGTTACATCCTCAGCCTCTTCAGTTGGAAGGTCTGCTGTGGACAATTTTGCTGCTTAACCCTCAGCTGCTTGTTCCTCAGCTGCAGGTGATGTGGCTACTTGTTCCTCGGCTGCTGGTGATTCAGCTGTCCGTGTCCTTGCTGAAGACTCTACTTTGCTTCTTCTTCAAATGACTATGCTGCAGCTCTTTCTTCAGATGACACTACTATAGGAGACTCTGCTGGTGATTCTACTGTAGATGACTTAGCTGCAGAAGGCTTAGCTGCTGGAGCTGGGGTGCTGCCTCTCCTTCTGTTGTTTGTTCTTGAATTCCTTCTTCAGCAACTTCATCATCACTATTATCTCCTGATGGTTGTGTTCTTCCAATAGTTAGTCTGGAGAGATAGTCATAGATATTCTTAGTTGTAGCTCTGACATGTTTATCTATTAGTCTCTTCAGTTCAGCCTCCAGTTCAAGAGTATGCACAAATTCGATGTGCCTTAGTTATGCTTGTTTTTGTTTCCCTGTCTTCAGTGTTGAGTACTTAACTTCAAGTGCTCCACTGAACAAGATATATGCTTTCGTGGGTCTTTTCGTCTTGCTAGCCTCCTTCTTTTGAATCTGAACTAATTGATGGATTTCTATTTCTGTCATATCATCAATTATTTTGTATAATGTGGTTGGTCTTGATGGAATCAACTTTGGCCTCGCAGTCCTTGATGTTCTTGATAGGAATGTACAATCCCTATATTTTGTGTAGAAATGGATAGAACAAAAATGAGAAGTATTTTAACCATGATATTGTTAGTATGCTTAGGCTAGAAATCAAATAGGTAGTTGGAGTCTAGGTCAGATGCTGGTGAGCAGATGGCTATAGATGACGAGTATCGTGTGGGTCACTAGATGCAGACTACTACAGAGGATTTTGGCTAAGCAGCCAAGGCATGCATGGGCAATAAAAGACCTATAAATGCTTCGGGAACTAAAATTGGTTTGCAGACGAGGACCAACATAGAATGCATCAATGTGCAGTAGATCTAGGTGCAGACGAAGTTGCAGCAGGGACTGGTACAGACGAGGTGTCACAATACAGTATGCAGACTAAAGTGCAGATTGGGTGCAGCGGCGATGATTGTTGATGGTTCGGCCAAAGGTCTGGAGACAGTGAAGCGAAGATTTGGGATACATTTGTGACATTACATAGGAATCTGAGAAAGGTGGCCGACAATATCAGTTGGGGGACACAAATGACAAAGTGTCACATGAGATACAGTACTATGCAACAGGTTTATTATGGTAAGGCTGTTGAATGAGATTGAAAGGAAAGTGTGCAAAGCAATCAAATATTCAAAGATTACTCAAGAGAGCTGAATTGTGAAATACACAGTGTAGAGGGTTCACTAGTCTGCAGAAGAATATTATTTGCAATAGAGTTCAAAATATTGAATCTGTGCAAAGATCGTGAGTCTTCATCTTTTGCACAAGTCAGTTAGTTTGTAAAGAGAAGATTTCTTGTAAGCTATAAACAAGAAGATAGTGATACTCACCTCTTGCCTTGACTACACTGGTCACCAAGGGAAGACTGAAGTAAGCTCTTGTTTATCAATTGGTAACAAGTGTTTGAACCAGTATAAATACTATGTCCCTTATTTACTTTTTATTGTCTAATATTTAGAACTGTTAGAAACTAACATTCACAGCCAAACAGAGTAAAATTCAAAGAATTTGAAATCTCTGCATAGAACAAGAGCTTACTAAATTCACTGCATAGAACAGTGGTTTGCAAAAACATATAATCCGCTGCATAAATTTGTTGAAAATTTGAATTAACCTATAACCCCCCCTCCCCCTCTCTAGGTTATATCTTGGACCTTATAATTGGTATCACAGCATGACTTTTCAGACTTAATAGTTTTTGTGGAAAGAAAAGTCATTATCATATTTGCAAAAAAGTTACTAACAGTTTGTTTCTGTGAAGAACAATGGCACCACCAAAGCTTCCTAAGTGTCCTAACAATGGAGAACCTTCATCATGCTTATTTGAAAAGTTCAACCATTGGAAGTTAAAAATTCTTGCATATCTACACTCAATAGACGAAAGAATGCAAGACATCAATACTGATGGACCTTATATTCCAATGATGCTAGATCCAATGGATGCAACAAACGAAGTATACAGGCCAAACACTCCTTGGTCCAAAGAAGATTGGGATATGGTGTTGGTTGATAGAAGAGTTCAAAACAAGATATTCAAATCCCTTGATGACAACATGTTTGAAATAGTGGTTTATACAATAACTACAAAGGAGGCATGTGAAGCTCTACTGCTAAGAAACGAAGGAACCAACGAAATAAGAGAGAACAAGAAGGATGTCCTAATGCAACAATACGATTGGGACTCAATGAGATGTGATGAAAATTTGACAACTTTCTATGAAAGGTTCAATATTCTCATCAACAATCTCAAAACCTTAGGAAAGACTTTCGAAAATAAGGAAGTCAACCTAAAGTTTGTGAGATCTCATAGTGAAATCTAGAGTACAAAGACCACATCTATATGGGAATATAGAGATCTAACGAAGATGTCCTTGGCTCAACTGTATGGTGTATTGCATACATACAATCTCGAAGTTGAGCAGAAGAAGCAAGTAGACAATGCCAGAAAAAAGACCTTAGCTTTCAAAGCACAAGAAAAAATCCTAAAATCCATGGCCGAGGAGGAGACCACTTATACCTCGTCTACAAGTGAACAAGGACTATCTAAAGAGCTGGCATTGATGGGAAAAAAGTTTAAGAAGCTATTCAAGAAGCGAAATTTCAAAAGGAACTTTCCCACAAAAAAACAAAGGAAGTAGAAAAAGAAGTCTGTTACAACTATGGCAGACCAGGGCACTTTGCTGCACAATGCAGACGACCAACACAAGACTCGTCTGCACTAAAATTCAAAAAGGACCACAACAAGGGCAATTCTGGAAGAAAAGAAAGAGGCAAGGCCTATGTTGCAAAAACATGGAGCGATACAGACTCTGATGATGAAGACACAATATCAAATGCTTAGTTATGTCTCATGGCTAATGATGATGAAAAGCAGCATGTATTTGATTTTTTTGATTCAGATGCCACCATAGAGGAAATGAAGGAAGCACTTCAAGAAACTTCTAAAACTTTATTTCCCCTTTTAAAGCAAAATAACAGAAATCTTAAGTATGAAAGAGAAATGCAATTTAACAGATGAAGAGACTAATAATAATCTAATCAATGCTAAAAATGAAATGAAAGAAGCAAATGAAAAGGTGAAACTTCTCAATGCAATAGTGGAAACACTTACTTTGAGAAACACTGAGCTTCAGAAGCAAGTGAATGCTTAGAATGGTAAGACTTTATGCTTGCAAAAAATGCTCAATACAAGTCGATCCTCCCATGATAAAAATTTATTCTTGCAAAAAATGTTCATAAGAGGAATACCTCTACTGCAGCAGGTGTGCATAAGAGCAAAAGCTCTACTGCATAAACTGAGAAAAAGAGCAAAAGCTCCACTGCACAAAAAGTACTAAAAAGCAAGAATAGTCTACAGAAGAGATCTCTACTGCAATGTAAGATCTCTACTACTCAAACCCATAAGGGATGGAGTAGAACATCAATACGAGTTGATGAAAAATATCATAAGATGCAGAAGGCTAAGAATCTTAACAAGGGATTAAATGAAAGGCCTTATGAAGCTCAGTATGTACCTAACTACTCAGTATGGAACAACTTCTCGAGAACAACTTGGAGAAAGCCACACTCAAGTCACATCTACTCATGTCAAATGCAGCAGACAAAGTGCAGCAGACCACTAAGAAGCACAAGACCAAAGGTCTACTACTTTACCTGTGGCAAACTTGGCCACAAGTCCTTTCAGTGCTGGAATTCCCACAAGAAGATAATTTAAGTATGGATTCCAAAAGTTAACCGATGAGGACCCATATAAGTGGGTACCATGTACAAGCTCTCTATGTTTTCAATGTAGGAAAGACAAGGAGGTATATGATACGTGGACAGTGGATACTCAGGACACATGACAGGGAACAAAACTATAGAAAGGAACAAGGACCTCTCATCATATTTGGAGGAGGAAAAGCAGTTACAACTAAAGGTTATTGAACCCTTGGTACAGATTCCTTAATCTTTAGAGATGTTGCTTATGTTAAAGGCTTAGAACATAACCTGCTATCCATTAGTCAATTATGTGATAAAAATTACGATGTATCATTCACTTATGATACATGTCAAGTAAAGGATAAAATCACACAAGAAGTCAAATTACTAGGAGTTAGAAAAGGAAACATTTATGCTGTAGACTTTGACTCATCACAGTCAGAACAAATAACATGTTTCTACACTAAAGAAGCTGAAGACACAAACTGACTATTGCACAAAAGATTAGCTCATCTTACTTTCAAAAATATAGCCAAATTATCCTTAGAAAACCTGATAAGAGGACTTCCACGAGTAAAGTTTAAAAGGGATAAACTTTGCAGACCATGTCAAGAAGGAAAGCAGACTAGAGCAAGTTTTAAACCCCTAAACTCTTCAGAATCAACTAGAATTCTGGAATTATTACATATGGATCTCTTTGGTCCAGTTGAGGTACAAAGCTTAAACAGAAAGAAAAACACTCTAGTTAAAGTAGATGACTACTCCAGATACACTTGGGTAATATTTTTACATAAAAAGAGTGAAACTTGCAGTCTGCTGACTAGGTTTTTAAGACAAATTCAAAATGAAAAAGGCATAAAAGTAATCATAATTAAAAGTGATCATGGCATTGAATTTGATCAAACAGGAGTAGATGTTTACTGCAATGATCATGGAATCAAACACAACTTCTCAGCACCCAGAACACCTCAACAAAATAGGGTTGTTGAAAGGAAAAATGGAATACTCATAAAGGCAGCTAGAGCAATGCCTGCTGATGCAAATTTATCTAAAAACTTCTGGGCAGAAGCAATTAATATAGCTTGCTATACTCAGAATAGATGCACAACTCACAAGCTATATAAAAAGACTCCCTATGAATTATGGAAAGGATAAACACCAAGTGTCAAATACTTTCATGCTTTTGGATGCATATGTTATATACATAACAATGATAAAAGCTACCTACAGAAATTTGATCCTAAGACAGATTAGGGAACTTTCTTAGGGTATTTAACAAACAAAAAAGTCTTTAGAGTGTACAATAAAAGAACACAAACCGTTGAGGAGTCAGTTCACGTATTATTTGATGAATCAGAAACATTCATGAGAGATGCCAATGTTTTTGATTAGGAATATGCCTGTAATGAACAGGCTGCAGAAGAGGTCATTGAAACTGTAGAAAAGGAAGAGTCGTTTGCACACAATGACAATGCAGCTGAGACAGAAGAACAAACTTAACAACAATAACTAGAAATTAATGAACAAGGTAAAAAAAGATGGATTAAGACACACACACAGGATGACATCATTAGAGATAAGGATGCACCTGTGCAGACTAGAAGGGCAACAAATGAAGAATGCCTATCTACATGCTTTATATCAGAAATAGAACCTATAATAATAACTGAAGCCCTAATTGATCTAAAGTGGGTAGATGCTATGCAAGAAGAACTAAATGAGTTCCAAACAAATGAGGAATGATATCTAACACCAAGACCCAAGAACTATTCATTTGTAGGCTGTAAATGGGTATTTAGAAATAATTCTGATGAAAATGGAATAGTTATCATAAACAAAGCTAGATTAGTTGCTAAGGGATACTCACAAGAAGAAGGAATAGATTTTGATAAAACGTTTGTCGCGGTAGCAAGACTAGAAGCCATAAAAATGTTCCATGCCTATGCTGTATATCAAGAATTTAAAGTCTATCAAATGGATGTGAAAAGCTGCATGAGGAAGTTTATCTTGAACAACCTCCTGGCTTTGAAGACTCTGAATATCCAAAATATGTAAATATGTTTGACAAAGCATTATATGGATTAAAACAAGCACCTAGGGCATGGTATGAAACCCTCTCACTATTTCTATGTGAAAATAAATTTTAGAGAGGAAAAATAGATACCACTTTATTCTTTAAAAAGCATAAGGAACACATATTTCTAGTGCAAATCTATGTTGATGACATTATATTTGGTTGTACTAATGATAAACTTTGTGAGCGATTTGTAGAACTAATGAAATCTATATTTCAAACGAGCTTAATGGGGGAATTAAAATACTTCCTAGGGCTACAAGTACAACAGTTAGAAAGTGAAATCTTTCTGAACCAATCTAATTACCTAAAGAACGGAATTAAAAAGTATCGTTTAGAAAATTCTAGCCATATAGAGAGAAGATAAATCAAACCATGTTTAGGGGAGTAATAGGATTATTTATATATCTTACTGCAAGCAGACTAGACATTCAATATTCAGATTATGTATGTGCAAGGTATCAATTTGATCCCAAGGAATCCCACTACACTGTAGTAAAGAGAATCCTGAGATATCTCAACGGTAGTCCAAACCTTGGTGTATGGTATCCTAGGGAAGTAGATTTTACACTGATAGCAGATGGAGATTTTGCAGGTTGTAAAGTTGACAGAAAAAGCACAAGTGGTTCATGTCAATTCATTGGTGCAAGATTGATCTGTTGGTTTAGCAAGAAGCAGACTATGGTGTCAACCTCTACTATAGAAGTAGAATACATTGCTGCAAGAAGCTGTGCTGCACAAATACTATGGATGAGGTCATAGCTTATAGACTATGGTGACATTCTCTAAAACCTCTAGATTTTGCGACAATACGTCTACGATGGTGAATTTAGAAAATCCAGTTTTTCATTCAAGAATCAAACACATTGATATCAGATATTATTTTATCACAAATCATGTGCAGAAAGGTCATATTGAATTGGAGTACATTCTAACAGAAAAATAAATTACAGATATTTTTACAAAACCACTCGATGCGAGCAAGTTTATTCAATTTCGTGGAGAATTGGGTATACTTGATTTACAACAATAAAAATGGTCAAAATGCTTTACTCCTCTACTGCACATGTAGAAAGTATACTAGCATTATTTATGTAAAATATAGACTAGCATTATTGCTCTACTGCTCTACTACTTGGTTCATAGGTGGAAAGCAGATTAGTTGTAATATTGCTCAACTGCATCTATTTTAGGAAAAGAATCTTAAACATTACAAAACTGATTTCCTAAATTAACGCAACGATCAAATCATGACTGACAATGCGTAACGAAATCGAAATCGAAACTTTCTGAACTCAACAATTTTCTCAAATCTTTTCAAAAATGGCCAACACACCCTCAAACGTATCTCAAAAGAGTCTTAGTCATCTGAAGAACAAAAAAGCCCCACAAGGAAGATCGAACTACAGACTAGCGTTGTGTTCGATTTCAATACTATACGAGATGAATCAGATGAAGTAAAAGACATAGCTGACATGATTGAAGAAGCTGGACTCAAGTATCTATGTGAAAGAACAAACCGGATCTATGTTTTATCGACAAGATCATGTTCAACATATAGGACGAGAAAAACGACGATCGAACTATGGGCTTGGTTGGAGAGCTTGTACCAAGTTAAATCTCTCATCATTCAAAGTCTTCTGAAACGAAAGCTTTATTCTTTGAAGATGAAGGACGACGTTAGGATCTCGGATCATTTGAACGAGTTCAATTATGTGATTAGTCAACTTGAGATTATTGGCGTGCACTTAGAAGAAGAGAACAAGCTGATGACTTCGCTATGTACTTTACCCGACTGTTATGATAGCTTAGTCATGACTTTGAGTTACTCCAAGGAAAATAAGTTGAAGCTAGATGATGTGATGGCCGGATTACATCCTTCTCAAACAAAAACTAAAGCTATCCAAAAAAGAAGGGAGGCCATGGATGGTGGCCAAACAGATTGACGTCAAAAAAATAAGCAAGCAGCCTATTGGACTTACAAAACAGACTACAACACTGAAAACCATTGTCATACCTACAAGCCATCCACCAAAGTCTGCAAAAGTGCAAACAAGAAGAAAGGCTATGCAGACCACTGCTGTAGTACAGAAAAAATCAGCAATAAGGCAGACCAAGAAAGTACCAGTCAAAAAAATCCAACCAACAAAAAAGAAGAAACAAAGAGTGACAACAAGAAAACTCCATATGTAGACCTCAGATGAGGAAACCATTTTGGATCACCCGGCTGTAAAGCCAACTCACATGGAGGTGGAAACACAGTCTACAGAGGGACAGACTAGGCACATTGATGAGCCCTCATCCTCAAAAATACCATCAAAAGCACCAGAACTAGCTACACTCCATGATGCCAATGTGTCATTGAAATTCTTCAATACTGGAGTAGACGAGAATCTTCGAAGTCTGATCTTGGAAGCTCAAAAGAGTTTTCAAGAGATTAGGGAAGGACCTCGAACTCAATTGAGACAAAAGCTTGCTGTCGAAGGATACACAAAGGATGCGATAAGGGACATAAAAGCCAATCTCACAGCCTTGTAAACTGGACCAGCTCAACACATCTCTCGTATCTTTGCTGCATCCTCCCTCATAATCAGAACTACATCGATTATTCCATTCATAAGTAGTGGAATGGATACTTCTACGATTATTGAAGATCAACCAACTACTGCAACAGAAGTATGGACAACTACAATAACAACAGAGGTGAGGCCTTCTCCAGAAAAGGTCATAGATATAGTTCAGCAGACGGTCATAGCCAGAATCTCTCAACTACTTACCAGAGGAAGCAAGATGAGATGCAGCAGAAGAAAGAAAGGGAAGCCATGATTAAGGAGTTTGTGACACAACATAAATTGTAAATCAAAAGGCCAACAAGAACTGGAAGACAAACAAGGGCTTCCAGACCAAAACTAATTCCTTCAGGACCAAAGACTCTATACGGAATCAATCCAGAAAAATCATAGACTTTGATTGGAGAAACTGATGGGATGTTAGAAGCAGAAGTCTAACAATTTGAATTCAAGGACCCCACCTTGAAGATTACCAGACTCAGACAAGCTCTACTCAGGCCCATTGAGTTTATGAGCACACCTGTAGTTGAGGATGAGCTAAAGAAGCTTTTAGCTAAACATGTCCAAGCTACAACTCAGGAGATATATGAATATCTCTCAAGACTAACTTATAGAGAACCACGACCATCAAGTGATGATGGTGATCAGCCACGACTAGACACTCAAGATGATGATGACAAAATCATTGATCAGATTGCTGAAGAAGGAGTACAAGTGCAGACTACAACAGTTGAGATCACAGCAGCAAAGCCTTCTATAGTAGAATCAGCAGTTGAGGAACCTGTAGTACAAGAACCTGCAAAAAAAGAAAAAGTTAAGTCATCTACTAAAGGACGTAAAGCTGACAAAGGATATGAATTGGAAATATCCACAGATGAAGCTATAACTGAGTCTCCACCAGAAGGATATGCAACAGAAGAATCTATAACAAAGACACTAAGGTCGAACAACCTACAGTCGAGGAACAAACAGAGGACCTACTTGTAGCTGAAGACCAGCCAGTCGACATTCACGTCTAAACTATAGTAGAGACACAAATAACTCACACTACAGTCGAGGCAACTCTATCAAAGGATACAGAAGAGCCAACGACAATGTAGTCAATAGATGTTCAAACTACAAAAGGGGTCACTCCCTCTCAAGACGATGTTCATAACATATTGAACATTCTGTTTACGCCAACTTCCTTATTTGGATTGATACAAATGGCAACAGATCCACCATCTGAAGTACAAGTACCTATACACAGTGGGACCTCTCCAACTCAGATGACACTAATAGCAATCCAGAATCTAAAGGAGGTATTTATAGATGATATTCAGATAGTCTCAGTTCAGCCAAAACAAACAGCATAAAAGGTACCATCCTTACCCTCAGAAATAATCATGGCCTACAGACTGCGAAGGCTGGATCAAGATATCTATGACATGCACTCATGGACAAAAGATTCATTTCATGAGCTCCTTGAAACTCTGCAGCCCATTGCAAAAGAAATAGACGAAGTATAAGGTCTAAGTTTCAACCTAGAGGGAAGGGATGAATAGGTTGGTTTAAAAATTAATCAAACTTTTAATGCGGAATACTAGTTTTTTGAAGACCAGTGTTTTATGAAGACCACTTAGATAGTATACAGATGATAGTTGATGGTGTACGCAAGAGAGTTCAAACTCTTTGAGTTTATCTCTGTTTGGCTGTGATGATTTGTTTCTAATAGTTCTAAATATCAAGCAATAAAGACAAGTAATAAGCATAGTACTTATACTGGTTCAAACAGTCGTTATCAAGTGATAACGAGTCTAGTCTTCCCATGGTGACCAATGTAGTCAAGCCAAGAGGTAAGTATCACTATCTTCTTGTTTGAGCTTACAAGAAAACTCTTTTTATAAGCTATCTAGCTTGTACAAAAGATGAAGGACTCAGATCCTTTGCGTAGATCAAACTCTGGACTCCGCTACAAGATACATTCTTCTGCACACTAGTGATACTCCTTTCACTATGATCTTCACGAATTGACTCTCTTGAGTAATCTTTGAACTTATGATTGCCTTGCAAGCTTGCCTTTCAATTTCATTGAACAACCTTACTTCAATAAGCCTCAATGGTTCCCTTTTATAAGCTCAAGAAACAAACCCAACAGCGTGGTACTGTTTTTGATGTTGACACTTTGTCACTCGTGTCCTCCATCATCTTGTTTCTGATGCTTACAGTCCATTAACTCCAGAATTTATGCCGTTGTTATTTATATCTCAAATCTTTATTTGAATGACTTCAGGACTTTGACCCTACCTCAGCAATCATCTCTGGTGTACTCCAGTCTACTGCAATATTTAGCCTACACTCAGTCTCTATCGCATCCATTGTCTGCATCCCATACTGTAACCCTAGTCTGCACCTAGTCTCTGCTCCAACTCTGGTCTGTACTCAGATCTGATGTACTTCATGCATTGCTGTATTGATCCTTGTCTACATGCTCATTCCCAGATCCTGAAGCCTTTGATAGTCTTTTGTTGCTCACTAATGCCTTAGTTGCTTAGCCAAAGTCCTTTGTAGTAATCTGCATCTGGTGGCTCACATGATGTCCATCATCTACTGTCGTCTGCACTCCAGCATCCAACCTAGACTACAACTACCTACTTGACTTATAGCCTAAACACACTAACTATATTATGACTAAAACATCTCAATTTTGTTTCATCAATTTCTATACAATTGGAGGGATTGCACATTTCTATCAATCGCCTCCTAGATTGATGCTAAAAAAACTCCTATCTTAAACAACAAGTTTACAACTTTTCTTACTACTTGATTACATTGTTTTCCAAACCAAAAACAAAACAAAAAATAGAAAAAGCAATAGAGATATTTATGGTTACCTTTGATGCTCTTTTCCCTTGTTGCGCTTATGCCTTTGCTCCTCTTATGATTCTTTTCTGCTCTTGTGAGACTTTTTTCTGACTTTGTGTCATCTACGTTCTTCATAAGACTATTTTCCATGATGTCTTCTTCTCTTTACAAACCTTTCCCTGTTTTTGTCCGAGAATGTCTCTTCTTGATTGCAGAAGACTTCTCCCTTAGAGTCTCTGTAGCTGGGGTCTTCTGCTGCTCTACTGCAGGAGTTCTCTGTGGCTCTTCTGTCGTCTACTTCTCCCTTTTTTTGTTTTCATTCAGGGTAGAGGTGAGAGCTTCAAGAGCAGTATGCACAGCCTGGAGTTCAAAGAATATGTTCTTCTGAACTACTTCTAGTATGGTTTCGAGGAGTCCAAACTTGGTGTCATTGATGTGTATGGTCTCATCGAGTTGTTGTTGAGTGGTCTACAGAGCCTTTTTTAGTTTCCTTAATCATCTGTATGTTGGCTTTTGAACTTGTTGAGATTTGAAGCGATCAATCTGTATTGTTGAAGGTTGAGGGCATTGGCTCTTTGTATTTAGTCAATGATCCCTGTTGTCAGTTTGTCAAGTGAAGTCCGATGTCTTCAAAGCCTTGGGTTCTAATTTATCTTTCATGTTTAAACTATTCTCGCATATTGTAGATTTCTTGATCTAATCGTCCCAGCCTATAGCCTGTAGTGTCCTCTGAGGGAGAGGCGTGTATCCTTTCTGTAGATGGCCTTGGTTGAACTAAGATGGTTTGATGTCATCATCAAATACATCCTGAAGTGTCTTTACTACAGATGGAGGAATTGTCTGAGTTTTTTATGCACAACTGCTTGGTATGCCTTGTGTAAACCCCATAGAGGGTGGGTCTGCTTGTGTTAGCACCTTTAAAAATGGGGAAGATGGTGTAAACAATGGATTATATAGACTTTGTAAGGCTAGATGAGTTGGAGTTGATTGTTTTGCCTCGTCTACATCCTTTGTCTCAGCTACAGTGTGACGAAGTGGTATATCCTAGTCTGTTGTGGATGTGACTGTTGTTAGATTTTCAACTGTGGGTGTTCTTTTGCTTGTTCTTCAACTTCATGGAGTTCCTCTGTAGTTTCTTGTTATGCTTTGACCTCAGGAAGTTTCTCTGTAGTTTGTTCAGCTACTCGATCTTCCACTTCAACATCCTGTGTCTCCGCTCTTGCAGGTCCCTCTATTGGAAACTCAGTCTATTGGTGTTCTGTAGTTTCTTGTACTGTCGATTCTTCTATCATTTCTTCAATAATTGGTGCTTCTTTATGTCCTTTATCAACTTCTTGTTCTGTTATAGAGGACTTTGCTGCAGATGGTTCGTCTATATGTTTTTCTGCTGCAGGGTCATCAGGTTTGGATTCTACTGTAAGAGACTCTTCTGTAGTGGTCTTGACTGCTGTTGGCTATTCCTGGACACCTTCTTTTGTAACTTGATCAATGATATCATCATCATTATCGTCCTGAGTATTAGGATGGTGTTGATTACCACCATCATTACCATCATTGCCATCATCACCTCATGCCTGATGTTCTCCTAAGTCAAGTCTTGAGAGATAGTCATATATATCTCCTGAGTTGCAGCTTGGACATGTTTAACTAAGGGCTTCTTTAGTTCAGCCTCAACTACAGGTGTGTTTATAAACTCAATGGGCCTGAGTATAGCGTGTGTAAGTCTGGTAGTCTTCAAGGTGAAGTCCTTGAATTCAAGTGCCCCATTAAACAGAAAATGTGCTTCTTTTGATCTTGTTGACCTGCTGGCCTCCTTCTTTTGAAGCTGAGCTAGTTCTTGGGCTTCAGCTTCTGACATCCCCTCAGTTTCTCTAATTAATGTGTGTGATTTTTCTAGATTGATTCTGCATAGGGTCTTTGATCCTGAAGGAATTAGCTTTGGTTTGGAATGCCTTGTTTGCCTTCCAGATCTTGTTGGCCTTTTGATTGGCAGTTTTTGGTATGCCACAAACTCCTTGATCATGCCTTCCCTTTCTTCCTTCTGTGCATCTCAACTTGCTTCTTCTAGCTAAGTAGTTGAGAGGTTCTAGCCATGCGCAGTTGAGCTTTTTCTTCTATAGCTCGGACTGTTTGCATCACTATGTCTATGACTTTTTCTGGAGAAGGCCTTGTAGGTCTCACTTCAGTAGTTGTAGTTGACCATACTTCTATTGTAGTAGATGGACGATCTTCTACAAGTGTGGATAAATCCATTCCAATGCTAGAGATTGGAACGATTGCTGTTGTGGTTGCCTCTTCTACAGTTGGCCTAATTGTTAGTGATCTTGGAGTAGAGGTGGGCTGAGGTAGGCCTGATTATTGCAATTGATTGAGATCTGCTTCTATTTGCCTTATCTCATGATGTGAGTATCCTTCTGTAATAAACTCTTTATAGCTCTTTTGAGTTTCCAGGATAAGTTTTTGAAGGTTCTCATCTGCTCCAGCCTTCAAAAATTCCAATGCCAAATTGGCATCATGAAGTGCTGCTACTTCTGGTGCCTTTGGGGGTAAGGTCTTTGACGATGATGGTTCAGAAATTACCGTAGTCTACACTATGGCAGATCATGCATCTACCTCCATGTTAGTTGTTTCTACACCTAGAAGATATGAGATTGTTTCCTCTTCTAAAGTCTGCATGACGAGTTTTCTCTTGGCTTCCCTGAGCTTCTTCAACTTGATTGGCTGAGCTTTGCTGACTTGCTATCTTCTTGTTCTTGGCACTACTGCAATGGTCTGCACTACTACTTTTCGAGATTTCTCTGCAGACTTCCTCCTGGTATGCACGCCTACAAACTGTCGTGCCTGTTCTGCAAGTTTGATGGTAGTCTACATAGTTTCAGTCTTCTTTGTTAGTCCAATAGGCTGTCTGCCAATTTTCTTGACATCTATCTGTTTGGTCACTGCCCATGGCCTTCCTTCCTTATAGGTAAGTTTTAGTTTCTATTTGAGAAAGATTTTGATTATCTTTCAAAACAGTGGTTGTTTTGATTGCACAGCTTTGGCAAGCTGATGCATGAGCAATCTTGCCTAATTGACTTCATATTTCGTGAGAATTGCACACATGATTTCTTTGGTAATGAGTGGTAATATGATCTTTATTTGCTTCTCATGAGAGAATGACCTTCTTGACAATATCAGCAAGCATCTTGTGCTGTTTGGATAAGAACTTCTTCATGGTCCTTATTCCTTCATTCCACTTCTCTTCTGTAAGCATGGCATGCCTTCCTGTTGTCACAATTGTAGGTGGAATGATCTTTGTTTGGTAAGTTGAAAAATTGAGCAAAGTCATCAGTCTTGATGTAGACTGCAACTTTCTTTACTTCATCTATTTCGTCTCGCAAAGTATTCAAATAGAACACCACACCAGTTTGGAGTTTGACCTTTCTTGATGGGCTTGATTCATCAGATTTATTGTTCTTCTTTGAGACGTTTGACGGAGCGTTTTAGAGAGAGAGAGAGACAGTATATGAGAGTGTAAAGTGATTTTCACTTAGAAAAATTTCTCCTTTTATAATCTTCAGAGATATTATCGTTGCTAGATGTTTCTAGCCGTTACACAATATCTGTAAATTATTTTGGCCGTTGCGTGATTTATGGAAATCCGTTTTGTGAAGTTAATATTCTTTTCAAAAATAAATATTGTAAAGCAATATTGCTTCTAGTTTGCTTCCATGTTGCAGCAAGGAGTAGAGCAATAATGCTAGTCTATATAATGACAGTCTGCATTCTACATATGCAGTAGAGCAGTAAAACATTTTGGCCAGTTTCACTGTTTTAAATCAAGTATACCCAATTATCCTCTAAATTTAGTAAACTTACTCTCATTGAGAGGTTTTGTAAAAATACCCAATTTGTTGCATTAGGACATCCTTCTTGTTTTTTATTATTTCGTTGGTTCCTTCATTCCTTTGCTTCCCATCCTTCCTTTGCAGTGATTGCATGAACCACTATTTCAAACATGTTGCATGTTGTCATCAAGGGCATTGAATATCTGGTTTTGAGTTCTTCTATCAACCAGCACTAGATCCTAGTCTTTTTTGGACCAAAGAGTCTTTGGCCTATATACGTTTTTTGTTGAATCTATTGGATCTGACATCATTGGAATATGAGGTCCATTAGTGATGATGTCTTGCATTCTTTCGTCTATTTAATTGAGATGTACAAGCATCCTTAGCTTCCAATGGTTGAACTTGTCAAATGAACATGATGGAGGTTCTACACTATTAGGACACATAGGAAACTTTGGTGGTGCCATTCTTTTTCACAAAAATGAACTGTTACTAACTTCTTTACAAATAAGATAATGACCTTTTCTTTCCACAAACTGTTAAGTCTGGAAACTCAGGCTCTGATACCAATTATAACGTCCAAGTTTTAACTTAGAAGGGGGGTGAATAGGTTATTTTAAAAATTAATCTTTTTAATGCGGAATGCTAGTTCTTCGCAGACCAGTGTTCTATGCAGACCACTTAGGTAGTCTACAGATGACAGTTGGTGGTCTGCACCAGAGAGTTCAAACTCTTTGAGTTTATCTCTGTTTGGCTGTGATGATTTGTTTCTAACAGTTCTAAATATCGACGCTCTTCCGATCTATAGACACAATATTTATACTGGTTGAGACACTCAATATCAAATGATAATCGAGAGCTTAGTCCAGTCTTCCCTTGGTGACCAGTGTAGTCAAGCCAAGGGATGAGTATCATTATCTTCTAGTTTATAGCTTACAAGAAAACTTCTTTTTACAAGCTTAACAACTTGAAGAAATGATAAAGACCCACGATCTTCACACATATTCAGCAATCTAAATTCTGCTACAAAGGGTGTTCTTCTGTAGGCTAGTGAAGCCTTCTTTACTGTATTTCATGATATGGCTCTCTTGAGTAATCTCTGAAAGTTGATTGCTTTGCACACTTTCCTTTCAATCCTTATTCAATAACCTTAATATAAGAGCTTTGCCAGTTTCCTTTTATAGGCTAAGGAAACTAACCTACAACAGCATGACACTGTTTCTGATGCTGGCAGTCCACTAACTCTAGAATTTGTGTCGTTACTCCTTTAACTCAAATTTTCTTTTGTCTGAATCTAGACCTTTGACCCCACCATCAGCAACCATCTCTGTTGCACCTTAGTCCGCATACTGTACTGCGAGACCTCGTCTGCACCAGTCCTTGCTATAACCTCGTCTACACATAGAACTATTGCAAATTGATGCATTCTGTGTTGGTCCTCGTCTGCAAGCTCAGTTCCTAGATCCTAAAGACTTTGATGTTCTTCTGTTGTTCATCAATGTCTTAGCTGTTTATCCAAAGTTCTTTGTAGTAACCTGCATCTGGTGGCCCATCTAATCTTCATCATCTGTAACCATCTTCTCTCCAGCATGCAATCTAGACTGCAACTACCTACTTGACTTCTATCCTAAACACACTAACTATATTATGACTAATACATCTCAAATTTGTTACGTCAATATCTATACAATTGGAGGGATTGCATATTCCTATCAATCTCCCCCTAAATTGATGGTAACAAAAATTCCTATGTAAAACAACAAGATTACAACTTTTCTAACTGAGGAAATTACATTTTTTTTTGTTTTACAAACCAAAAACATAAACAAAAGAAAAACGAAACTGCAGTAGAGATATTTATACTTACCTTTGGTACTCCTTTTCTTTGTTGCGCTTATGCCTATGTTCTTCTTCTGATTCTTTTTTGTGCTTTTGAGATCTTTCTTCTGACTCTCTGTGTTGTCTGTGTTCATTATGAGACTGTTCTCCATGATGTCTGTGTCTATTAGCAGACCTTTCCCTTTCAAAGGAATGTCTTCTCTTGGTTGCAAAAGATTTCTCCCCGTGAGTCTCAGCTGGGCTCTTATGCTGCTCTACTGTAGGAGTCCTTTGTGGCTATACTGTAGCTTGCTTCTCCCCCTTTTTGTTTACATTTAAGGTGGAGGTGAGAGAATCAGTGGGAGTCCGCACAGCTTGAAGTTTAGAGAAGATGTTCGTCTGAACTACTTCAAGTTTGGTTTCAAGGAGTCCAAACTTGGTGTCATTAATGCATATGGTCTCATCAAGATAGTGTTGAGTAGTGTACAGAGCCTTGTGCAATTTCCTTAGATCAGCTTTATGTTGACCTTTGAATCTGTTGAGATTTGAAGAGCTTAGTCGGTATTATTGCAGGTTAAGGGCATTGGCTTTTTGCATCTGGTATATAATCCCTGCTGTTAGTTTATCAAGGAATATTCGAAGATCCTCAAATCCTTGAGTTCTGATTTCCCTTTCATGTTCAAACTCTTTAGCTATCGGCTGCAGGGTCTCAAGCAACTCATGAAGTGCTTCTTTATTCCACTCACACATGTTGTATAGTTCTTGATCTAATCTGCCCAGCCTGTAGCCTGTAGTGTCTTTTGACAAGGAGGAGTGTGTCTTTTCTGTAGGTGGACTTGGTTGCACTAAAATAGACAGACCGGTAGAGCCAGACGAGTTGGAGTTGATTGTTCGGCCTCGTTTGCATCCCTTCTCTCAACTGTAGTGTGACTTAGTGCTATATCCCAGCTTGTTGTGGTTGTGGCAATTATTAGATCTTCAACTGTAGGCAGTTCCTCTTCTTGTTCTTCCTCTTCAGGGAGTTCCTCATGAGTTTCTTTCTCTGCTTCTTTCTTAGGAAGTGCTTCAGTAGTTCGTTCAACTGCAGGTTGTTCTATCTCAGTGGGTTCTTGAACCTCAGTTACTTGGTCGTTTGCTACAAGAGCGATCACCATTTGCATCGCTGCTATAGATTCTTCTGTTTCATATCCTTCTACTTGAGACTCAGTGAGAGCTTCTTCTTCTTCTGCAGGTTGCTCGTCTGGTGGTTCCTTAGTTCCTTGGTCTTCTACGGTGATCTCGACTACGATAGACTGTTCTTGCACACCTTCCTTTGCAATTTGATCGATGATATCATCATCATCATCATCATCATCATCATCATCATCATGAGTATCAGGTTGGGGTTGATCATTACCATCATTGCCATCATTATTTAATGGTTGATGTTTTCCTAAGTCAGGTCTTGAGAGATAATCATATATTTCCTCAAATGTAGCAAGTACATGCTTTGTTAAGAACGTCTTGAGCTCAGGTTCGACTGCAGGAGTGTTCACAAACTCAATTGGCCTGAGTATTGCATGTCTGAGCCTGGTTGTCTTCAAGGTAGAGTCCTTGAATTCTAGTGTGCCATTGAGAAGGATGTGTGCCTCCTTTGGTCTTGTGGACCTGCTAGCTGATTTCTTCTATAATTGAACTAGTTATATGGCTTCTGCTTCTGTCATACTGTCTGATTCTCTAATCAAGGTATGAGATCCGTCTAGATTGGCTCTGTAGAGAGTTTTAGGTCCTGAAGGGACTAATTTTGGTTTGGAAGATCTTGTTTGGCTTCCAGTCCTTGTGGGCCTCTTGATTAGAAGTTTGTGTTGAGCCACAAACTCCTGAATCATGCCTTCTCTTTCTTCTTTCAGCTGCTTCTAAGATTGCTTTTTTTTTGCTATGTAGTGAAGAGGTTATTCTTGCTGTTATGATCCTGAGCAGTTGAGCTTGTTTTTCTATATTTTGCAGTGCCTGTAGGACTGTATCTATGACCTTCTCTAGAGAAGGTCTTACCTCTATTGTTGTTGTGGTTAACCATACCTTTGCTTTAGTTGATAGATGACCTTCTACAACTGTGAAGATATCCATTCCACTGCTAGAGAATGGTATAATTGTTGAAGTGGTTGATTCCTCTGCAGGTGACCTAATGGTGAGTGACCTTGCAGTAGAGGTGGGCTGAGTTTGTTATGCCCTCTGTTGTTCGTTGAGGTCTGATTCTATTTGTCTTATTTCATCATATGAGTATCCTTGATTAATAAGCTCTTGCCTTAATTGAGCTCGAGGTCCTTCCCTGACCTCCTGAGCTCACAAGAACTATCAGGAGGTCAG
>LIEC01012019.1:0-48518 GCA_001925005.1 Drosera capensis
CCATTGTCTTGGAGCCTGTTTCAGTCCATACAGACTCTTCCTCAATTTGCAAACCTTGTGCTCTTTTCCTTTTACTTCAAAACCTTCTGGTTGGACCATATAGATCTCTTCCTCCAAATCACCATGAAGGAACGCAGTCTTCACATCAAGTTGTTCAAGTTCAAGGTCTAAGCCAGCCACTAGACCCAACACAACTCGGATGGAAGTCATCTTCACCACTGGTTAGAATATCTCCTCAAAGTCAATGCCTTGCTTCTGTCGGGCTTTGTACTTCATGACTTCTCCATTTTCATCTCTTTTTAGCTTGAAGACCCACTTGTTCTACAATGCCTTTCGGCCCTTAGGTAGCTCCACTAGCTCGTATGTACCATTCTCTTGCAATGACTTCATCTCGTCTTGCATTGCAATATGCCACTTTGCCTTCTCGGTATGAGCTTGTGCTTCCTGAAAAGTTTCTGGCTCTCCTTCTTCTTTTAGTAAAATGTACTCTGAAGAAGGGTATCTAGTAGAAGGTTGATGCTGTCTATTAGACCTTCTTACCTGGGGCACTTCAGGCTCCTCGTGATGATGTTGCTCCCCTGCTCAGAAGCATCAGAAATGACCTCATCCTCATCATCATCATTCACTTCAGAGGTTTCCTCAGTAGCTTCTTCATTATGTTCCTCTTCATCTGGTACTGCTGGTTGCACATGTGAAGGAACTGATGTGAATTCTCTGGACTCACCAACTGTCTCTGACACCTTGTCATTTTCCAGATCTGCATATGTTTGGCCTTCATAAAACACAACATCTCTGCATCTGATGATTCTCTTCTTTATCGGATCCCATAATCTGTATCCAAATTCCTCATCTCCATAACCGAGGAAAATGCACGGAGTTGCCTTGTCATCCAACTTGGTTCTGTGCTCCTTTGAGATATGTACATATGCTTTGCATCCAAACACTCTCAATGAGAGTATGTCACATTCTTCTTTGACCATACTCTTTCTGGTATCTCAAACTTCAAAGGAACGGATGGTGACCTGTTTATGAGATAACAAGCTGTTCGAACAGCCTCTCCCCAAAGCTGCTTTGCTAACTTTGCCATCTTTAGTATGCATCTGACCCTCTCAACAATGGTGCGATTCATTCGCTCCGCGACTCCATTGTGCTGTGGGGTACCAGGTACTGTCTTCTCATGTCAAATTCCATATTGAGCACAATATGTTCTGAACTCTCTGGAGGTATACTCTCCACCATTGTCAGAACGGAGACATTTCAGTTTCTTGCCTGCCTCCTTTTCCACCATGGCATGGAACTCCTTAAAGTAATTGAACACCTGGTCTTTCGTTCTCAGAAAATAAACCCACACCTTCCTTGATGCATCATCAATAAAAGTCAGAAAATATCGGTTGCTACCCAATGACTCCACCTCAAAGGGACCGCAAACATCAGAGTAAACTAAATCCAGCACATTTAGTTTTATTTTTGATGTTTGACTAAAAGAGACTCGATGTTGCTTACCAAACAAGCAATAATCGCAGGGATTCAGAACCTCATCTTTGGTCGTGGGAATCAGAGACTTCCTCACCAAATTTTGCAATCCTTTCTCACTCATGTGGCCAAGGCGTTGATGCCACAAATTTGGAGAGGTTTCGGTTTGTACTGCATTCAGTGCATTCTTGAGCACCTTCATGTAGGTTCTGTAAAGAGAGTATCATGACTTCCCTTTTGCTACAACCATTGATCCCTTGCTGAGCTTCCATATTCCACCTCCCAGATAATGTTTGAACCCATCTTTGTCCAATGCATCACCCGAAATCAGATTTAGGCGCAAATCAGGAATATGCCGCACGTCTTTCAGTGTTAATCGGCATCCCACATCTGTCTGCAAGCATATATCACCAATACCCACAATAGTCGAATGGCTAGTGTTACCCATCTTCACTATACCAAAGTTTCCAACTTTGTAGGCCGTGAAGAACTCTCGTCTCGGTGTAGCATGATAGCAAGCACCCGTATCAACTATCCACTCAACTCCTTGGTGACCTTCAACATGCAGACACTGATCCTCTTCACAAGAGAGAATCACTACCTCATTTGCAGATAGCACGGCTGCGGTTTTCTTGTTGTCATCATCATTCTTCTGATTCTTGCCCTCATTCTGTAATCTTTTCCAACCTCTACAATTTCTCTTAAAGTGACCTTCTTTACCACAATGATAGCATGCTCTTCCCTTAGACTTTGATCTGCCTCTGGATTTGCTACGGTCTCTTGATTGTTGTTTTCTTTCAGCTCGCCCCCGGTTCTCCGTGACTAGGGCATGTGAATCATTGGTACCAGCTGACTTTCTTCTTGTCTCCTCGTTGGACAAGCTGCTAGTAACTATACTCAAACTGACCACACCATTTGGAGTTGCATTACTGATCGTCACAACCAAGGTCTCCCAACTGTCCGGTAACGATCCCAAAAGTAACAAAGCTTGTAACTCATCTTCTAAGGCCATCTTCATTGTTGACAACTGATTGATTAAGCTCTGGAACTCATTTAGATGCTCTGCACCACTGGTGCCTTCTCTGAATTTCAGATTTACCAGCTTTCGGATCAGAAACGCCTTGTTCGCTGCAGTTTTCTGCTCGTACAGTGACTCCAGTTTCTTCCACAACTTGTGCGCGCTGGTCTCGCTCGCCACATGATGGTACACACTGTCATCGAGCCACAGTCTGATTGTGCCAACTGCTTTCCGATTGCATTTTGTCCAATCACTTTCAGATATCCCCTCTGGTTTTGCACTGTCGCCTTCAACCGGCTCATACAAGTCCTTGCAGTAAAAGAGGTCCTCCATTTTGGATTTCCAAATCTGCCAGTTGTTGTTTGTCAACTTGATCATGGTGCCACTACCTTCCATCTCAACCTACAAAAGCAATCTCAAAGCAACCGAGGCTCTGATACCACTTGTTGGGTTTTCGGTAACTATTTGCGGAATAATGAGAACCTAACAAGAGACGGTGCTATTGTGTTGAAAATTATAGAAACAACCACAATCACACAGACACAAGATTTAACGTGAAAAACCCTCTCAAGTTGGAAAGTAAAAAACCACGGGGCGCACACCGGCAAAGTGCACTATATTAGCAAACAAGTACAATTGTTCTTCTCAAGTTTTAGACGTAAAACTTGAGGCATACACAAGAAGTAGTAATGAAATCCCAATTACACTAAAAACCTATTTCTCGACAAGTGCAAGCTGTGTCTCTGGAATTTTCAGCTTGAAAGGTGAAACCTGCTTTTTCACTGAAAAACTGGAAAACCTGCTCTGCCACCGAAAACTGAAAAACTTGAGACCTGTTTTGAAGCTTACTGAAAAACACTGAAGCTTGCTTTGAAGCTTACTGAAAACCTGAAACTTCGGCTCTGGAGGCTGAAAAACAACTCCGTTCTTCGCCTCTGTAAGTTCCGCCTCTGTAAGCTCCGCCTCTGGAAACTGCAGCGAAGCTGCTCTCCGCCTGAAACTTGTAGCGGAGCTGCACTCACCTCTCATCATGTTTTTTTTTCCTTTTGTGTGTCATACACAGCCGGCTCAACGATGATAGAAGAGAAGAAAACCTGGACACGACTCTTCGCTCCGGACAAAAGAAGACAGTTGTAGCAAAAATTAATAATTTTTCCAGACACACTGGCAAAGTTTTATATATTTTGTCTTGGGCTGGACCTTTTCGAGGCCCAACAATTTCTTACTTGCAAATTTGGTTCAATGTTCATATGATTTCTAGTATTGCTCGTTTTCTCGAATGACGAGGCATGGTTGAGGAGGCTCTAGAAGTGGCAATTGACCCTGATTACAGGTTTGAACTAGCCATACAGCTCGGCAAGCTAGAGATTACAACGGTAAATATTGATTTCTCTTTATTTTTTCTTTTCTTTTTTCCTTTTTATTTGGGGGTGGGGGAAAAAATTTTTGGTTCATATTCTTTTGTCCATATTCTATGGATTTTTGGAGATTTATCCTTCGTCTTGCAGAAGATAGCAACTGAAGTTCACAGTAAGTTAAAGTGGAAGCGGTTGGGCGAATTAGTCATGTACACAGGGAAGGTGTGTTTCTCTCAAAACAATTTCACTGTAATCAGCTGTTTCTGGGAGGAAAAAATCCCGTAGATAGAAATTTTGATAGATCATCCTCGTACTCGTCACTTCCACTAACATAACGCTATCTATAGACTGTCAAAGTGGGCATTCGTTGATATTCTTGAGGCAATTTGTTGTTGCTGTCACCCGATAGTCTTACTCTTAACATATATTGAGCGTGACACCTGAGATCTCTAGCTGAAAGGGCTGAAGAGTGATTAAGGAAAATTTTGTTTGAGCTTTTTTTTTTTCAATGTGAATATAGTGTGCTTTCCATCTGCTTTAGTGCTTTCAAAAATTTTTGTGATTTGTTTTTTTTTTTTTTTTTTTTTTTTGTCAAAAGGAGAAAATTTTTGGATTTGCACAAAAGTAGACTTGATGTTATATTCATGCATGCTGCTTCTTAACTTTCAGCTTCCATCACTTACAAAATGTTTTCCGATGGTGGAATTATGGCAATGTCCTGCTTTCTTCGTGTATTAATGGTTGATTCATTTCTGTTACTGCAGCTGGAATTGACGGAAAAGTGCCTCACCAATGCAATGGATTGAGTGGTTTATTGTTACTTTATTCTTCAATTGGAGACGCTAAAGGGATTGTTCTATGATTGGCAAATTGCTCTTGCTATCGAATGAAAAGTTGCAGAGACAAGGTACCACTATGATTTATCAAAAGGTGGATGTAGGCGCGATTTCCTCGGGGCATACTTCTGATGGTTTCTTTCTGGTCTTTGTAGGGGTAGCTGTCCTCTGGCTGAGGACATCAAAACATACTTGAATTATGCGGATAGGTCAAAAGTTGATCTTGTTGAAGTCTTCAAAAGCATGCACGCTGCTGAACAAGAAGAACCCGTCGAAAATGGAGAAATCATTCATGATGACGAGGTCAATATTGTCAGTGGTTTTGATGTTCTTGTTTCTGGGGATCAAAATATCTGTCAAAATACTGTGGCGACCATGAGTTTGGCTGGAAAGCAGCATAACTGAATCAGGAGTTTACATGTTTTTCTTTATGCAAGGAACTAAATTGTTTTACCTTTGAAGTAGTCTCACTGTGTACCGACGTTTTGATGCCAAAATGAAGCTTTCTTTCGGTTCCACTCCCATAGAATTGACATCAGTTCTCTCTTTTTTTTTTTTTTTTTTTTTTTTGGCTAGTTTTATTTATATCGTCAAGAGTGTTCGTTTTGCCTTCCATATCTAAGTTATCTAGCTCTTTTTCTATTGATTCAATGCGATGAACTTTATGCCCAAAGCTCTCCTTATTCCATCTTGCAAGGAAGTGCTTCATCCTCTTCAGCTTTACATCAAAAGTGAGACACCTGTTATCTTCGCGTCCTATTTATTCCCAATGTTGACGAGTGAACTCCATAAAACCCGGCCATTCCATCCAACAATTAAAGACGACAAGGCTTCGGTCCCCAATCTACATTAGAGCACGTCACGTGTGACGGACAATGATCTTACACCCCTCTTCTTAAACCATGAAGCCGTAAGCTAGGAAAGGAGGTATACCAATCGGAATCTGTAAAAACTCTTATCGATTTCACTAAAAGAGTTACGACTACACCAAGTATCACACTTCCAGCACATACAACCTGACTACATCTATCTTCTGGCTTAAGAACCTCATTGAAATCCTCCCATAATCATCATCCGATGGATTATCGCAGGCCTTGATTGAATTATCGAACGTTCCTCACACCCCACGATTCTAAACCCATTTCTACTTCACCCACAGACGATGCAAACTTCGTGAGTCCTACTAAGCTTTTGTTCAGCCACTCCTTGCAATCTTTATCCGCACTGGTGATCAACACCGCAGTTCTTTGCAGGTTTACTGAGTTGATTCCAAGACTTCTCCAACGTTCATCTAACTGCTCACATCTACCGGTCTGCACATTCTTATCAGACTTCCCCTCAAAAACAACAAACCTACAACCCTCTCGCCTTTGCCCATTTTGCAGAGACAGAACTCGAAAGCCATTTATTAGGAGTAGAGTAGATCTCATCAGATCAGGAATTGGAAGCCTGAGATAATTGGTTTCTGTTGGAGCTTGTAGGGTTGAAGACTTGAAGCCAATCGCCAACGGATGTTTGTTGCTCAGATACTCTCAAATGAATACAAGGTTGCCGTGCTCAGGGTCCATGCATTAGAGGAGCCTGATCGAGGACTCCTGCCTATCGAGAAACACCAAGATCAAGCTCGCATCGTGTTATCCTACCCCAGGAAATTTCAGATCATGATCACATCAGTGCGATCCAGTTGTTCTAGTGTGAGCCACCACGATACATCTGTGGTGAATTGGTTGTGCACATCTGCCCCTGTAGGGGCTAGACCTTCAGCGTGTTTGTTGTCGCTTGACCTCAGGCAAGAAATTGATCAGGAGACCTTATACCTGCCGCTTCCTGAGATATCGGAGATTAACGTTGTTTTTGAAAGCCATGGATCCTTATACTGCACGTTCTTTGGAGAGTCCAGAACCGGTAAACTGGAGATATGGGCGATGAAGGATTGGGAATCGCAGAACCATTGGACCAAGGAAATTACGGTATTGCTCGACACTTACAAGTTTGCCATGCCCTATGCACCTGTCGTGCAACCACTAGGGATGACTGTGGATGCAAATCTGTTGATTCTATCCGTACAACAGCATCAACAAATGCTGACACAAGAGTGCAAACTTGTTACCTTGGACTTGCGATCCAAGGAGCTCAAGGACATAATATGCGGCGGCTAGGATGATCCCGAGGTGGGCAGTGAAGCCGAGGAGACATTCTCCATCAAGAGCTGTCCACACAAATCTGGGCAATATTTCATCGGCAGCCTTGTTAAACTGCCATTAAGTTCTGTTGCTAACTAAACCCTTCATACAGGCCATACACGACACAGAGTTTCTTCTTATTGTATTATTGATTATCCGGAGTACAAAGAATTACATTTTTATATAATAACAAAATGATTTGTTGAATCTATCTTTCTGTTTGGCAACTTGATCACATTACAAGAAGTTCGTCCTCCGAAACAAAGTCGTGATCTGCTCCAAATCCAGCTTTCTTCAACAATACATGAAGATCTCGAAGCACAGAATGAACAATCCTGGACTTGTTATGAGACTTGTCGCCAAGCACGACCACGTGAAATCTATTCCCTACTTCGATCCAACTACAACCCAGCTGCTTCTTCAGGCCTTTTTCTTTCATCTTTAATCTGACTTTTGCCGCCTCCCTCCATTTCCCAGTCGAAGCATATGTGTTGGCCAATAACATATAGGTGCCTTCATTCTCCGGCTCAAGCTTGAACAGCTTCTCCGCTGCCAAACTACCTACATCTACGTTCCCCTGAACACCGCATCCCGCAAGAAGAGCGCCCCAAACACATGATAAAGGCTTTTTACCAAGCCGCTCGATGAACTTGATTGCTTCATTGAGCCTGCCAGCTCGACCACAAAGATCTACCAAGCATGCGTAGTGATCTTCCCTCAATGTGACGGACTTCTCTGTTACTAGCTCTTCGAAGTATTTCAGCCCTTTGATGACTGATCCAGAATGGCTACATGCTGACAGCAACGCAACATAGGTTGCATCATTAGGTCTGAACCCGACCACGCGCATTTCTTCAAATAACTTGATTGCCTGATCGGCACAGCCATGATGTGCATATGGCTGCTGGGGTAGTCATCAAAGACTTTCCTGGCAGTTACCAACTCCCCGCATTTAGAATAAACGTTGACAAGCGCAGACACGATGAATGCATGATGCTGGTAGCTTGTTTTACAAATAATCTGGTGGATTTGCTTTCCTTCAGCGAGACCAGCAAGGTTGCTACAGGCAGCAAGAACGCTGACAAAAGTCCCTTGATTTGGTTTCACGCTGTTGGCCATCTGCATATCAAAGAAAATCTGCAACGCCTCTTTCCTTTCTCCATCTTGTACACAACCATCAACCATAGCCGACCACGATACCACATTTTTATGAGGCATCTCGTCAAACAACTTCCTTCCCCTCACAACATCCCCATTCTGAATGAACCCTGTGAGTATCGTATTCCAGGATGCAGTGTTCCTCTGGGGCATCCTCTCGAACAAATCAAGCGCTTCATCCATCCTTGAATTCTGTGAGTACCCAGTGATCATTGCAATCCAAGAAAAGATATTCCTCTCCGGCATCCTATCAAAAAGGGCCCGAGCCTCATCGATCCTCCCATTCTTCGCCAACCCATCCACCATCGCAGTCCACGAAATCACATCCCTCTCTGGCATCACAGCAAACAGTCTCTTCCCCTCCCCCACCCTCCCACATTGCACCAACGCCGCCACAACAGTGTTCCACGAAACCACATTCCTCTCCGGCATCACCTTAAACAACCTCAACGCCACCGCCACCCTCCCGTTCCTCATGTACCCATCAATCATCGTGTTCCAAGAAACTACATTCCTCATAGGCATCATCTCAAACAACCTCTCTGCCTCCACTATCTCCCCTGACCTCACGTACCCAGAAACCATACTCGTCCAAGTCACAACATTCTTCACCGAATCCTCCCTCTCGAACAACCTCCTCGCTTCCTTCAGCATCCCACACTTCACGTACCCGGAAACCATGCTCATCCATGTTATCACGTCCCTCTCAGGCATTTCGTCGAACACCTTCCGTGCATCGGTTAACCTCCGCTCTCTGCATAGCTGGGCAATCAGGAAATTCGATCGGGACACATCTGGGTGATTTGCGACGTCTCTTTTCGTCCCAATTGTGGTGATTGGTCGATGAGTGGGGCGAGTAAGTGTGGTGATGATGGTACGAGGGAGAGAAGTGGTGATGGAAATGGTGAAAGGGAATCGGCATAATGGTGACATTGTGAATAGGGGGAAGTGATGGCGGCGGCGAGTGAGAGAGTGGTGATGTAGGCGGGGGCGGCGAGGCGGGTTGTCGAGTCATTGGCGGCGCCACCTCGGTGGGGCGACGACGGCGGATTGTTCTGTACCAAAGTGTTTATTACTATTGAAACGTGAGAAATATAATCGAGCTCAAACATACACAAAATTTTGGGGTAAATTGAGGCAAAAGTATGCTATAAAAGTTCCATTTACATTTTGTTATGGATTCCAATGTATCGTATCACATATGTGAAGTTTTGCTTGTAGTCCATCCTATATGTGATCCATAATACACAAAGACATGTTGACTGATAATAACAAAACGTAAATAAAATTATATTTATTGTTTAGTGTTAAATTATTTTATGAAAATATGTGTGATTTTCATATTCTAATAAGAAATGATTTAATATAATAGATGTCTTATAAATTTGAAATTTGGATACTTATATCTAATATTAATATATGATATCTCAAATTTAATTTTTTGAAGATATTTGAAAATAATTTTTTATTTTAATAAGAATAAGATTATATAAAAATTATAATCATAACTCTGAAAGATGAAAATATTAAATAATTATTATATTCTCTAACAAATATGTTTACCGTTTATTAATCTAATATCATGACTTCTCAACTCATTAATAAAATAGTCAATCTTTAAAATAACTTCAGGACAAAATTATCATAGGGAATTTCCACAGAATAACCTAAAATAATTTTTTTTTTTACCATAATCATGATAGTCAAGTGGCGGAGGACGACTTTTCATACCACTAGCGATTTAGCATCGTCAACCGTGCTTCACTACTTCGCTTCTGCCCCCCTTTCTCTCACCATCTTCCCAGGGTAGGCTTGCCCGCCCAGCCGCCGCCGTCATCGCCACCGTATCTCAGCCACCCCAACCACGCCGGCGACTGCCGCCAATCCGAAACCCTAACACCACCTCTTCGTCGCGCCGCCGTGTGAGGGGAAAAAAAAATGGGAGCTTCTCTTCCTCCCAAGGAAGCCAATCTCTTCAAGCTCATTGTGGTATACTTCTCACTTCTCCTTTTCCATCTCGATATCACTATTGGGGTTGCTTGGTTACTTGTGAGAGTGGCCGATTGCGGCGTCGATGGTGTTTTAGGTTGAAGTGAATGAATTCGAAGGATAGGATGAATTGGTGATTTTTCGGAGAGGGCTGCGTTTAATGGATTGGGTTGATTTTGGGATTTGGTTAACTGGTTTGTGGGGTATTTGGATTTGAGGGATGAAGTTGCTCAATTAAGATCCGAAGATGTATTCTATTGGTGTTTTTCGGTGCTTTGGGGATTGTTTATGCTGATGCTGTGGATTAGTTTATATTTGCTACTTGTAGTTTGGTTATTGATTCAGATTCGGCGGTGGATCGTAGAATGTGCTTAGAATGGGGAATGGAGTTGGGTTTTGTATTTGTTTCTTGTGTTGAGAGAATTAGGGTTTTTGAAACAAAAAAGGTTTGTTCTTGAGTGTCGTGATTTGTAACTTGTTAACTCATTTTTATTTTTATTTTTGTGGTCGATGGATATATTGACTAAATCAAACAAACGGATCATTGCAATGTTTCAAAGAAAGTGGGCTTCTAATTAATTTTTTGAAAAGTAGAGTGCAAGGTTTGATTTTTTGTTGTAGGACATCTGCTTAACTGTTGTTTGTCTATCCTGATTGTGCAGAAATCATATGAAACTAAACAGTATAAGAAAGGACTGAAGGCTGCAGATACTATTTTGAAAAAGTTTCCAGATCATGGAGGTATGGATATGCTTGTTTACCTTGATCTGTGTTGTCTCTGAGTGTGGGTAACGGGAGATGTGCTCTCCGTTATTAATTCTTGCTTATGCTCTTAGATGCACGAATGTCATAAAATGGTGGATTCGTAGGTGTTGTAATTGGTTGTTTCATTCCAAGAAGTTCTCCGTGTTTGCTTCTCATCGATATTTTTCCTTTCTATAGAAACATTGTCCATGAAAGGGTTAACTTTGAACTGCCTGGATCGTAAAGCAGAGGCATATGAACTTGTTCGGCTTGGGCTAAAGGTAATACATCTAAGAACATACTTGGACTTGTATCTGGTTTTATGTTCTTTGTTTTTAGTTCTATGAGGTTTCCTAACGGACCTAACCTTGCTCCTCTTGTGCAGAATGACCTCAAAAGCCATGTGTGCTGGCATGTTTATGGTCTCCTGTATCGTTCAGACAGAGAGTATAGGGAGGCGATCAAATGTTATCGAAATGCATTGAGGATTGACCCTGATAACATCGAGATATTACGAGATTTATCACTTCTCCAGGTAATGCTTCGTAGCCGCACAGCCTCCCCCCCTGCATGTTTTGGGTTGCTGAGGAAGTTGACATCCCTCCCAAAGCAATAAACTACTGAATAAGCTATGACTTTGCATTATCGAACTGCAATAGATTTGCTTCAAGTTTGACTGCTAGCAATGCCATTGTTTCTGCATGTTTTGATATTTGAACTTCGGACTATAAATATAAGCATATTCATGTTGGCATATCCCTTATATTTCCAGTTACCTATGGACTTCCATATGCGATTTTACCGCAAGTATGTAGATGCACATGTCATCTGTTAGAACAAGAAAGCTTAATTTGGCTTATATGTGCTCCGCATTTGACGTAACTGGCTTTTTTTTTTCAGGCACAAATGCGTGACTTGACAGGTTTCGTTGAAACAAGGCAGCAGCTTTTGACTCTAAAGCCAAATCATCGTATGAATTGGATTGGCTTTGCAGTTGCTCACCATTTAAATTTAAAGTAACCTTGCTCTCTGTCTTCTTCGGCTCATTTAGGTCTTGATACATGTATAATCCTGCCTTTAATCTTCCTTTTTGATTTTGCTTTTGCTTTTCTGTCGTTTGAAAATGATCTTTCCTAGTAATGCTGCTTATTACCAACCGTTTAGCAATGTCTTACAGTTTTTATTGTGGTCAAGCTGCTTGGAAGCATCTAGAGTGACTCAGATTCCTGACATTTAACTATCTAGGGGCATTCTTGAAAGCATCTGTACTTGAGTCTGTCCATTCTCATGGTTGTGTAATTAATTGCTCTGCAGTAGATATTCCCTCCGTTCAACATTATGTGCAACATCTGGTACAATAACTACTATTTGACACATATTTGGAGGATCTCCATTTCCCTATTAAAGGACGAAAGTAAATTATGCTTTGAGCATATTGTGAAAGTACTTTTACACGTATGCTATCTTGGGTGGTTCATGTCGAATTTGCATTAAATAATGTTTGATCGCTCCTTCACACAAGTTAAACTTCACCTCAACAAACCTTTAACATTGTCGGATGTGAATTGGCATTCTTCTTTTATGCCAAACTCTGATTTTTTTAGTTATTGAGTGTTGACTTACGTATGTACTCAGATCAATTAGTTGCTCCTCTCTGTTGGCTTGGGCAGCCACAAGGTTTTAACCATATCCTGAGCTAATGTATGCCTTGTTTAGTGTTATTATTTATTTTTAGTTTTGTTGTATTGCAGTGCTTCCAAGGCCATCGATATCCTTGAAGCTTATGAAGGAACTCTTGAAGATGATTATCCACCCGACAATGAGAGGATTGAGCATAGTGAGATGCTATTATACAAGGTATTAGTTTTCCTTATGTTGTGGCTGTGGGAACTAGGGTGCTTTGTGGCTATGGGAACTAGGGTGCTTTAATGTGCAATCCTTCTATCACTTGCTTGAGGCTATTTGATGTTCTCTTCCATCTTACACCTAAATAGATAAAGTTCTCTGAAACTACGATTGGAGTGGGAATAAGTTCAACTAAATGTTGGGATATTATTGTTGGATGTGCTGAAGTCTGTCCTTCAAAGCGAAAAAGAAAAAAAATTGTCCAGCTAGGTCTGTGTGTGATGTTGAGAGAGGGAAAAAATCATTGGATTATATGGGCGTGGTAAAAAATGATGAGTCAAGAATAAAGCATGCTATCCTGGCTGCATGGTTGACAGCCTCTTTCTTTTAGGAACCAGCATTTCAGAGCTGCAAATTATTTGACGATAGCGAGAGGAACCATCCTGACTGTTTCGACCATTAGAACCATCATGATTGTTTTTTTCTTTTTTTCCCTTGTAAGTCATCAAAAGAACCACTACTGAAAACTAATGTTTATTAGTCTCTTAAAACTATGTTGAATTGCTCGATCTTTCGGTAAGCTTCTTATCTCCCTCTTCTGGTCTCCTCGTGGATTGTTGGTTGAGTTTTGTTTGTTACCTTGATTGAATAAAAGGGTGTTTAAACCTTCTGTGCATGGCAGCAGTATGGTAGGATGAACCAAAACTCATCGAGGCTGTCTTGTATTTACATATAATTTTCATGTTACATTGCTTCTTATTTCATGTTATGTGATGACATTGTGATTAATTTTTTTCTCTAGATTTCTCTACTAGAGGAATGTGGATACTTCCAAAAGGCAATAGAAGAACTAAACAAGAAGGAGCTGAAAATTGTAAGATGTTGCACTGTTACTTTCAGAGTTGTATCAGAACATCTAACATGTTTTTTTATTGGATAGTTACATCTAATATGCGTTGTTATGTTTTGTGCTTTCATTTAGGTCGATAAATTATCTTACAAAGAGCAAGAGGTTGCTCTATTAGAGAAATTAAATCGACCCGAAGATGCAGAAAAACTGTATAGGGTGTTGCTTTTTATGAATCCTGACAATTACAGGTGATTATTGTACTCACCTCTGGTTCTGTTAAATAGGTTTTTTGATCCCTGAGCTGAATGTCATGATTGGCGAAATAGTATGATGCTATTATGTTAGTGCCCATTTGTCATAGTGTATTGTAAGAGTAGTCACTGATCAGCATCTTAGAAGCACTCATGATAGGACCAAAGTACATGAGCTCATTTGCTTTCATTCCTTATTGAATCTGAGGATATACACTGATTTAGACTGACCCTTCTGGTCTTTGTTAATTGTGATAGTATCTGAGACACTGTCTTAGCCAACCCAATAAAAGGGGATATTGTTGTTTGTTGTAGCACCACCACCAATGATGTTCTTGGTTGCTGCTCTTTTCCCCAGTCTTCATTGCTATTTGATGCTTGAAAGCCACGCTCTCTTCTGAAGTGAAATCAATAGCTGATTAAAGAGCTATATTCATACGCTATAGGTTCATGTATAGGGGAACCCAAGTTTCGACCTGTGGCTTAGACAGCCATTGTTGAAGAACATATTTGTTGATGATGAAATTGAAATTGTCCAACTTCAGAGTGATTCTTCTGCTCCTAATTCATTCTGATTCTCATCATGGAAGTTACTTTAGCACCAACAGGTTCTTGTAGCGCTAGATAATTCTTAGCAACATGCCACCAACAGGTCACTTCATGTTCCGTGATATTTTTTCCATCGAGGAGCAAAACGGCATATGCTGTTGCTGCTTTATTGTTCCCTCATCTTTTTTAGTTTCATGATCATGTAGTTAGCTTTCTGCAGCTGTCTTTGGCATTGGTGCTACTTAATTGTGTTTGATATGGAAGCTGGTATGAATGTGCTTGATATGTGAGCTGTATTTTTTTCTGGGACTCTTTACGTGCATTGGGAAAATTTATTGAGTTGAAAGTGGTATATTCCCTCTTTTTTTTGGCGGGGTAGTATTTTGTACACAAGTTCTTTGCGCAAGGAATCCTTTATTGGTGAGGTACCTGAAGGTCTTATTTGCTAGTGGAAGGCTTGTGCATTTTTTTCGCGGGGTCTATACTACGAGCTTCTTATTATGCTTTTGCTGGTGAGATTCTAATACTCACTTTGTGCAGATATTATGAAGGTTTGCAGAGATGTCTTGGCTTGTATACAGATGATTGCAAATTCTCTTCCAATGAGATCGAGAAGCTGCTAGCGTTGTATAAGTCACTTGCCCAGGAGTATACCTGGTCCTCTGCAGTTAAGGTATGGAACTTTTAACTATTTTGGGTGCATTCCCTCTTCTTACTCGGATATTGTTGGTTCTTGTCCTTTTTTTGTTTTGTTTAAGATACAAGATGTTTCATGAGCTTTCTATCGTAAACATGAGTTTTTAAATAGTTAAGGGTCCTCAGCATGCAGTGGAACGTAATTAAGAATGAAAATTAGAATCACAGTTTGCCTCATGCCTCTGTTTATTTGGAACTTGCTATGTGGTGGGTCTGTATATTCTTCCACGCTTCACGGTCAAGAGGAACATTTTTGGAAGTGGCCAATTAAGCTATGATCCATTCATACTCCCTTTGGCTCTTCTATAATGAATTTGACCTTTTTGAGCAAGTTATTGCTTGTTTTATTCTTCCTGTGTGTAATCCATTCGATCGGTTTTTCTAATCTGATAATCTCTCATGTGGCTGTTTCTACAATATTTTTATGGTGTATTTCTATAATGTAATGTAAAGGGAAATGGTGATTCCAGAGTTGTCGTAGAATAATTCAAGCTCATGAGTGGAAAGTTGACAATGGAAGCTATTTATTTGTAGATATATGTAATAGGGTTATAAAGAGAATAAAAAAACCTTGGTGTTTGTGGATTTAGGAGATGCCTATGATTCAATTGCAAGAGATGTAAATTGTAGAACCTTAGAAAACATATTCATTGCTAGATATATTGAGGTTGTATAAGAAATGTATCAAAGATCTACTACTTGTGTTAGAACTCATCGGGTAGAGATTTACTTTTTTTTTTTATGAATCTAGATTTACATCTGGGATTAGCTCTGATGAAACTGGACTTGTGACCTTTCTTGTTCATGTTCTCATGTTTTTTTTTTTGGCGCAACTAGAAATACTTCTGAAGCCACACCTTTAAAGAATGTTAAATTTTTTGGATCTGTTGGAGCTTATATTAAACTGTTTTTCCTCCATTTCCTCCTTTGTCTTATTATCACATTAATTTGTTCGTCATTTGTCCCTGTCTTCCCTTTCTAAGGAATATTATTATGGCTTAAGTTCCAGTGTCTAATTCACTATGTCTTATGTTATGGTTTTGTCAAAATTTTGGTCCATCCAGAGAATTCCGCTAGATTTTTTACATGGGGAGCAGTTCTACAAAGAAGCAGATAATTATATCAGACCTCTCTTGACCAAGGTAGTAGAGTTTTCATGCTTACATGAGATTGTTGATCTGTTGGCGTGGACTAACGACTCTGTCATGCAGGGTGTTCCATCTTTGTTCTCTGATTTGTCCCCATTATACGAACAACCAGGAAAGGTTAGTGGCTCTCTTGTGGAGTATGAGAAAAGGGCCTGAGCTTTGACCCAGTTGACACATTTCATGGGTATTCATTTGGTATTCATTCTTCAAGTCGCTTCAGCAAGCCCTATAGGCTGATACGTTTCCATGTTGTGCAGGCAGACATCTTGGAAAGATTGATACTGGATTTGGAGCAATCTATGAGACAAACTGGGGGATTTCCTGGGAGGTAATTCGTGATTTTCGTTGTTTCAGTCAGAAAGTTGAGGGGCCTAGAAGTGATTGATTCATCTGGCTGGATTTACGTAGTCTGATTGCTTGTATTTGAGACTTGTCTCCTATTGGTTCCCCTTTTGAGGCACTATTAGTATTTTCCTATTCTCATGAAAGAGATTATAGCTTTGTATTTTTTCAAGCATAGGGTGCTGTTTCATAACATGTTTTATGAGAATCCACGTCCTTTTAAGGTCAATCCTGGTATTTTGGGGGACTATTAGTCTAGATGTATGGCTGATATAGTGGTATCTGTTAATGAAAACAAAAGGAGATCTCTATCAATAGGCAAATTATTTAGTTCAGAGGCTTCCCAGACTTATCATCTTTGAGGTCGAATGATTTGCTGGGTAATGCTATCACTGGTTGGTTTTAGAATGGTTAAGTACTGTGAAGTCTGTTACATGGAATAGTCAATGATCAGTTATTTATAGCTGCAAGGTTGTCATGACTTTTGGTTGATAGAGTAGATGTTTTGAGGGTGGGACGACTGTTATCTTTTTGTACCTGATCTATTTGTCCGAGCGGCAAGTTAAGAAAAGACTTGGGAGAGGAGTAATGAAGCAGGCTTCATAGCCTTTAAATAAAAAAAAGAATAAAATAAATCCTGTTGGTGGAGTGTATGAAAGGAGTGGAGAGGATAGGAGAGGAGTGTAGCATGCTTAAATTGTACTAGTCTTGTGACTAATTAACTGCCAAGTTTGTCTATGAAAAGTTGAGTTCTCAATATGCTTGCATTTTGTAGCCTAAAGAATGGTGCTTGAAGGTTGTGCTTTTCTTCTTGATCGCAGACTGGATAAAGAACCCCCTTCAACACTCATGTGGACTCTGTTTCTGTTGGCCCAGGTTATTGCCTCTAGCATATGGATGTACTTTTTCATTTCCATGGAATATTTGCACTGGCTGGCTAAAATGAATTGCTTATGCAGCATTATGATAGACGAGGACAATATGAGGTTGCTCTGGAAAAGATTGATGAAGCAATTTCACACACACCTACAGTAATTGATCTATATTCAGCCAAGGTTTGTAAGTTTAATCATATGAAGCATTCATTTATACAGTGGAGCCTTCAGACCTATCCTTCTCTACTACTTATTTCTAGCTTTTGAATATGTTTCTGTCGAACAAGGGAAGCATGCTGATTTGTATATTCTGCGATCATGTTCATATGAAGTAGTGTATATAGACTGGTAGTCGTTATCCTATTCATGGAATAAGGGATTGTCCTTTGTTAGTAGTAATGTGATCACCAGCTTCCATGTTGTCAATGTATTAGGTATCCCCTTGCAGGAGATGATTGTCCTGTTTGTTCATCATCAGCATTGTTGTCATGCTCAAATTTTTTACTCATATTCTTGGTTTTGCAAGTGCTGATGCATCTATCATCATATTGCAGAGCCGAATACTGAAGCATGCAGGTGACTTGACTGCTGCTGCTGCTTTGGCAGATGAAGCTAGATGTATGGATCTTGCTGATCGATACATAAATAGTGAATGTGTCAAGCGTATGCTGCAGGCTGATCAGGTTTGCCATTTGTTCTCTGGGTACTTGGCTAGTCAACAATTGTGACTGATGTTCCCTAATTCAAGCATTTCAATTTTAGCTTAGTTGTGGCACTGCTCTTTGTTGTGCTTTTTCTTATTATCCTTCCTATGTGAAATGCTTTCTATCTCTGTAGGTCGCTTTAGCAGAAAAAACTGCTGTATTGTTCACAAAAGACGGGGATCAGCACAACAATCTACATGACATGCAGTGCATGTGGTGAGCAGCTGTGCATATCTGGCCACTCTGCTGAGATGTTACTTATTGTTTGTTTGTCATACTATTAATTTCTGTGAACGTTAAGGTACGAACTTGCTTCTGGAGAGAGCTACTTCCGGCAAGGTGATCTTGGACGAGCATTGAAGAAATTTTTAGCAGTGGAGAAGCATTATGCTGATATTACAGAAGACCAATTTGATTTTCACTCTTATTGCCTAAGAAAAATGACTTTACGAACATACGTTGAAATGTTGAAGTTTCAAGATCGCTTGCATTCTCATGCATACTTCCATAAGGCTGCTTCTGGAGCTATCAGGTGATGCTTTTTCTGGTACTATCCTTTTTGGGTGTTGTCATAGTGCGGAATTCACAGTACAATGGACTTAAGTTTTGTCACTTGCTGCACTGCTCTTCAGCTTATTAAAGATTCTGTTGTCTGTCTACGTAGAATTTGCTAGCACTTTTTGTGCCTGCCTTGTTTCTTTTCTGAACAAGATATTCACTTTCATTTGTGATTGCAGATGCTATATAAAGCTGTTTGATTCTCCTCCTAAGTCAGGAACGGAGGAAGATGAGGAAATGGCGAAGTTGCTCCCTTCGCAGAAAAAGAAAATGAGACAGAAGCAGCGGAAAGCTGAAGCCCGAGCTAAGAAAGTAATTTTTTGCTAACTTTATATTGGTGTGGAATATCATTATGTGGCAGTGTATTCAATTATTTTCTTCTTCCAATGCCTAGGAGGCAGAAAGTAAAAGTGAAGAATCGAATGCTGGGAATGCTTCAAAATCAGGGAAGCGGCATGCTAAGGCAGTGGATCCTGATCCAAATGGGGAAAAACTGCTGCAGGTTGGCTTCCTTCTGTAATGGTTATTAGAGAAGGGTTACTTGATCTTTGGACTGATATTATTTCATGATGAAAATGATCAAGGTGGAAGAGCCATTGACAGAAGCTACCAAGTATCTGAAGTTGCTTCAGAAAAATTCATTCGATTCCTTGGAAACGCACTTGCTTTCCTTTGAAGTTTACATGAGGAAGCAGAAAATTTTGCTGGCTTTGCAGGTGAGTGAGTATTTTATTGGCTTCTTGAGCTGAGTTATATGTTTGAGTAATTGCACGTCTCCTATGGTGATATGTTAATGACTTGGTAAGCTGTAGCTAAGAATTTGAGAAGTTAATCCGTTTTTCAGCTAAGTTGAGGTGACATCAACGAGTTTCTATTCATGGTCCAACATTGATGTCAAGGGTGTCTTGATCGCAAGTTCAAGCTTTAGGTGGAAACTGTCTTTTAGAATAAGTGGAAGCCTTCAGCATTTGCCGCATTTTTAATGAGTTTCTCAGCTTCAGTGGTTGAGTGTAGCTCAGGCATGTGTTGATCTTTTGATTTGTTGTATATATTCACTGACGTTTCTTTCTCCTGCAGGCCTTGAAGCATCTATTGAGACTGGATGCTGAGAGCCCAGGCACTCGTAGATGTTTGGTATGATATTTATGCTCTGAGCTTGCCAATTTGTTCATTTTTCCATTAGGCTTTGTTCGTTAATGAAGCTAGGAACTATGAACTGCTGTAAGCTTCTATTGAAAATGGCTTATTCTTTCTCATCGATTTGCAGATAAGATTCTTTAGCAAAGTAAGCTTTATGCCTCCTCCAGCCACTGATGCTGAGATACTTGTTTCAAAAGTCTTAGAAGCCGAGCGGCAGAATATTAGGTCTTCTTCTGATCTCTACAATTAACCAGTTTACTTTGTGGGTACTTCAACGTTATACTCATTTGCATTTTCTTTTCACTTTTGTAGTCAATTGCAAGATGGAACTTTGTCAGATGTAAACTCATTGTTTCTAAAGAAACATGAAGGTTCTGTGTCTCACATGTTCCCTTGGTGCTCATCAATTCATCTCTCTTTTAGTTACGTTGTGTAACATTTAATGTTTTACCGCTTGTTGAATTATTCTGCAGACTCTTTGATGCATAGAGCAGCTGCTGCTGAAATGCTTTATCTGTTGGAACCAGATAAGAAATCTGAGGCTCTTTCCCTGATTGAAGATTCACCTAACAACATTGTGTCCACGTAATGCACTCACCAACATGAAACTTCTGAATCTTGTAATGCCAATGTAACAAGTCTGCTTAATATGAGTAGCAAGTGACTTGATTTTCCTCAGGAATGGAGCTCTTGGGGGAGTGAAGGAATGGAGACTCGGAGACTGTATTGCAGTTCACAAGCTCTTGAAGGAAGTCTTCATTGATGAAGAGGCTGCATCTAGTGAGTTTCCTGATGGTTCTTATCCTGTGGCAGTCGATCCTGGTCTGTATAAAAGATGAACGTCGTAGTATATTTGGTAGTCAACAACTCAACAAGTGAAAGAGTCATCTTATCCTTGTTTTCGGATGGCATATCATCTTTGATCGTAGATGCTAATGAAAGATTATTTAGCTTGTGATGCCTAGGGAGTATTTGGGGGGTTTTAACCTTTTTGAGATTTTTGCGGATGTTGCAGGATGGAAAGTACGATGTGCTGAATACTTCCCTTACTCAACGTACTTCGAAGGCAGTAGAAGCTCTGCTGTCATCTTGACTACCCCTTACAACTCGACTGATAATGGGGTCGGTAGTCCTGAACAAGTATTGCAGTCCACGAGCAGCATCACAGTGAATGGCAAATTGGAGAAGTTCAAGGATCTCCAAATATGAACCCCTGCAAGCCTGTCCCATTAGTCGAAATATGTCCCAGATCATGATCATCCGCCTTCAGGCTATAGCCAATCGCTATCAGCCATTGGATTGCAAACAGAGGCTTGTCAAGCGCTACAAGTTCAATGTTTTACCGGGCTGCTGATAATACTTCATGCTCGAGGAGGAAAGTGCATGAGCGGCAAGGTTACCTTCGCATGTGTATAATCAGGAGGGTGGTGCTCTTAGGGTTCTTATTCTTTCCTGAGTCTAATTTTGTTTTTCAGTCTGGTCGTCTGGGGCGGTTATGGGTCATCTTGAACTTTTGAGGTTGATTTTCTGCCTCTCTATAATGAGGGCAAGCAGTCGAAGCAGTTTTTTTGATTTACAGGTCAAGTTTCGGATTGAATAGAGAACACCCATAGAGAGTTGATTGCCACAGTTGGTCGTACCTGGTTTTTGTTTTATTGCATCTTAGACTCGGGATCAATCTGCCATCTAACGCTGTAGTGTCTTTAACTTCACGATACATTTTATTCACGACCTCCTGCAAATCGTTTTGGCAAAGTCCGCTTTTATAATTCGGTATGCCACGAATCATTGAACATGACCACCCCCATGTCATAACCCATATTTATGGCATATCTACATTTCGTTGGTACAACCAAAATATCCTGTGCTGGTCCAGTCGTTTCTCGTGCTCTGGCATCATCTTGGTGCTTAGACATAAAGACATTAGGTGCTGATCTCAGGTTCAGCTCGTTTCATGATGAGACTTTGCCTCGAAAATTACGAGAACTGCTGTGCGGAACGAGTTGATAGATAGCAGGAACATGTAGAGAAGAAACAATGTCTTTTCTTTCCATTACGCTAATCGCGAGAATGAGAATACAAGAACCTTTCAAATTCAATGGGTGACGTTATTAAGGATAGACAATGAGAATTGAAATGCAGTCCTAACAGGAAAGCGGCATCACACAGCCGTTATCCAATATGGTTTCGTTCTAAGATTGCCCACAAGTTCTGCACGAACTCTCGCATGAATCCGTGCATTTCATCATCTTGGCCTTTTCTTCCTCTATATCATCAACAGAAAACACGAGTGAATAATTTCGGAATTTATTGATCTTATACAAATGCAAGAACATTAATAATCTGTAAGACTTCAGTAACATTGTTATGTAAATCATCTGATGGATGCGTTTTCATGCTTCTTCAGGAGCGTGGAAGACCCCCACAACTGTTCATCTAACTAACTGTCATACATGAATGCAATTGTGCTCGTAGGATTTCAATCTTAACCATCAAGATGATGATTAAACGATTTCTCCGCGTGATGCGCACAAGTCTGCCTAGAGCATTGACATGTTCATGAGAAGGTATGGATAGAAAAACTGACCTAGCTTTCCTTCTGGGTTAAATTTAGCAGCACACCTAGAAGTGGCACAACCAAATCGACAATGATCATTAGGAGAATAAGTACTATTGCCCCCACTGCTTACACCGCATTGCAAAGGACACGATCCCAAACAAAGCAAAAACCTCGCTCGATCCAACACCAGGCATCCGACGATGCAAATAGCGTAGCACTCTGCCTTGGACTCCGCTTTTGCTTCTCTGACTGCTGTGATAGATGTTAACACCAGAACCAGCATTGCGATTGTGCTCATTTTCACTCCTTCCATTACTCTTCTCTCGACGATTCTATTGTTGTTAGTATCAGTCGACAACAATGGCCTTGCTACGTCTTGATGACGAGAACTGAAGGGCGATGCCTATTTATAATGATCATCATGGTGTGTGTGAATCCATCAGGATTTGAAAATCTGATTTTTCCGAATATGGATTATGATGTCATGAAAGTATATTCAGTCACATAATCTTCTTAGTTTATACCATGTGGATCACGCCACATCAGCTGAAAAATAAGAAGATTATGCTTTCTGATAATTTACCTAAAGTGGATGAGGCACCTTGGGATCTTTCTGGGTCCGGGCAGAGGGCAGTAGATGTACGCAGACATTTCTGGAACACCTCTAACAGAGGAACAAATAGTCAATTTTGAAAGAACATGGGTTATGTTTGGACAATAAATACAGGCAATAGGAAATATGGAGTAAGCTGTGAAATGGTATGGTTTGATTACAAGAACCTTTAATGAGGCCCTATTATTTTCATTTATGTAGTATAAAGTAAGTATTTTTTTTTGTAAATACAAGCAAATGGATCATCCGAATATCATCGAGCAATACATAGACCAGGTAGACCTGCACATAGTCGTATTGTCTAGTACTTGTTGGATCATTCATGCTTATATTCGTTTCCAAAAGATATTTCACATCCTTCGACACATTTTTCAGCCTTCCCTGCAGTTGCTGGCATGGAAATGTAAACACAACATGCAGAATGAAAATCGATACAAATATATGTTTAACATTAATCATTTTATGCACATAATCCATGTGATAGGTAAGCTTATGATGAAATGGAGAAATCATGTCGCGGCATTTGAACACTACAACCAAATTATATCTCTGAGCATATTATTCTTTGGTTTTCTAGGCAAATAAAGTATCATGCTGATGGATAGAGATGGAAATACTGACATGGATTTGCGCTCATGCTGATATCTTGGGCACACAAAGTTGTAGCACATCCAAGCAAGCAATGATCACTAGGAGTAAGATCCCGAGCAGCCTACAAGTCCTCGACGCCACAACATGAGGCATTCAATCATGCAGAGCACATAACATTTGGCCTTCGACCTGGCAGTTGTTTCCTGGATCAGTACGCCGCTCATCAGTACGAAAACAAGCATAAGGGCTCTCATCTTGTTTGCCTCCATTGGTGTCACTTGGCGATTGCGCTCTCGGTATCCTGCTAGTTAGACAAGTTGTGTTCCAACTGTTTGTTTAACTAGAGTTGACGAAGTGTCCACGCCCTTCCGCCAACTGAATGTCGTATTCTGGATGATACATGTGATGATATCATTCTAGGAGGTATTGAAATCATGGGCCACACGGAATACCGTTGCATTAGTAAATAGTAATCCAGATACTCGCCTTGCAAATGAGATTTATACTTTTCCCAAATTATATATCTCAAACAAAGCACGAAACTCTTACAATGGTGACGCCGACACGGAGATACCAGACTTCATTACATGCGTAATCCTTCACCACAATAGACTAACAGATCACCAGAGCACGAACACAACCGATCATCGAATAAATTGTCGTCAACATCAATCATGGGCCAAACGAGTTAAAAACAGAAAAGAAAGATTGACCAGGTGCCAAAGAATTTCCACAAACGAGCCACCATTATTCCCCATGGAAAAAGCCACTCCAAATTCACCACTAGCGTCATCCCAGCAAAACAACACGCCACTCAAACAACCTGCAAGATAGTAGAAATGGAAATAGTAACGTTTCAGATAAAAGTGAAGAAGGCTAAATCAGGGTTATCTAGTGAGATGCATACAGCAAATCGAGTTAGTATAGTCACCCCACCATCCAGCTGCAACACAGCACGAACAGGCAAGCACGACATGTAACTGCAAAGCAATGCCGGTCAGACGAAAAGAATATCCCAAGCAAGGCAAATCGAGTAATAGCGCACATAGGAACCATAAAGGCAACATCAATTAGCCAAGCATCCAGCTCATACCCAGAAAACAGTGCGAAAAATACAGTGTCCTGAGTCGTCCAGAACCGAGTTGGACATCATCAAGGATCTTGAGTGCTAGAAGAGCACAAAATCTGAGAGTTGCTAATAACCCAACCAATCAAAGCTGCCAAATCAGAGACAATAAGCTTGTCCTTTCAATTACAGGTTCAAGTTCACTCGACATCACTGATCAAATTTCATCTCTGAATATCTGCAAAAGGTACTTCAAACAGAGATAACTAAATTAGACAGGAAATTGATAAAGTTCATAATGGAAAGAAGCAGTGGGCACTGAAAATCACAAAAGAGAATAGGCTTCTAGTAGACTTGCCTCCGGGGCTTGTTTTGTCTCTGACTTGAGTCATCACTTGAGATCTCTGTAACGAAGAACAAAATGATTCTTAACACTATAGCGAAATAGATTTGAGAAAGAAAGAACAAGAAAACAAAAAGGGATTTGGAAGTTCTTTGTTTATATAAAGGCCATTATTTACCAGATCTCTGTTGAGGTTTCCACTCATTGCCAGATTTGCTACCGTTCTCCTTGCTACAAAAGAATAAAAGATGGAGAGTTAAAAAAGGAGAATACAACAGAGGAATCACATAATCATTTTACTATGATAAATTATGTTTTCTCGAACCAAAGAGATTACAGATACTCCGCATGATTGCTAATGGCTAGCAAACAATTCACAAAAGAACTCAATTCTGGAATGTATCAAATATCCCATGAGTTATTATCCTACCATGTACCCAGTTTTTTCTATCATAATGACTACAAGCAATCAAGAGGTGAATTACATGTTTACTAGCCGGAAACAGATTATTGAAGTATCCTGCTTGCTTGTAAATGAGTAGTAAATTCAACAAGATAGCTGGCCAAATATGGCCTAGTACACCTTACGTTTTCAAGTCATTAGAGTTGTTTTTATGTTGTTTCTAGTTCTTTCAAGGGGTTTTGAGTGTTTTAAGCTCATTTCAAGAGTCTTTTCATAGTTTTTATCTTGTTTTAAGCATTTTGAAGTGTTTTTTAGTGTTTTAAGCTCATTTAAAGGTTATTTTCATAGTTTCTTACGTTTTCAAATCATTAGAGTTGTGTTTATGTTGTTTCTAGCCTTTTCAAGAGGTTTTGAGTGTTTTAAGCTCATTTCAAGAGTGTTTTCATAGTTTTTATCTTGTTTTAAGCATTTCGAAGTGTTTTTTAGTGTTTTAAGCTCATTTAAAGGTTATTTTCATAGTTTCTTACGTTCTCAAATCATTAGAGTTGTTTTTATGTTGTTTTTAGCCATTTCAAGGGCTTTTGAGTGTTTTAAAGAAAAAATGAAGAATAAAATAAAAAATCCACGTGAAGCTTGTTCCAGGGTTTCTTCTAGAACATCATTGTCTATGCACATAGGAATTGATGAACAATTAAAAAGGTCAGTTATTACTAATTCGCAACCGAAGATCATCGCAGATGCAAGTTCGCCCTCAAAACAATGCCATATTAGATAATCCGCCGCTCATTATATCGATTACAAATAAGTTTTCTGCAGATCGCTCAAACACAAGCACAAGAAGGTGTCCCTAGAACATACCTGGATGTAGCTATTGCTGATGTCTGACCAGGCGGGCGAGAATGGTAAGCACCATCAACAGTAATATAAGGGTATGTGGTCCCCAAGGCTCCTGCAGCACCTGCTAATACCGGTAACCTGAAATGATCGAAGTTTTAGATAACAGACCAGGCCACATGATACAAGAGAGAGATGGATGAAAAGATTCAAGAGCTACTTCAAAAAAAGAAAAGAAAAAACAAAAAAAGGAAATGGAAAAACAAACAAAAAAACAAAGAGATTAGACAGATAGAAGATAAAAGTTCCAACAAGCTCGAGCCTAGAGGAAAGGCAAATAACAAGCACAAACGAGTAAAAACTATAAACTAACTTCAACAATTTAAAAGAAAATAACGATAAGCTAATTTTTCCTAACAGACTAACTAAAGAAGAAGCCTTGATTCAATTCCTTTCGTATTCAAGTTAGCATTTGAGGAGAATGCAAAATACGAAGAAGTGTAAATTACCTACAAGTTGCTTTTTTCTTTTGCATTTACCAATAAGTTGTACGTCTTTTATTTTTTTTTTTACCAAATGATCATTTTTTTTTAAATCGTAACAGCTTCCTGGATTTATCCCTTTGTTTGGTAAGTTCCTTGTTTCTCCGGTGGACAATCATTTTATTCCCCCTCTGAACTTCAATCTATAGGGTAAGATTCCTGATCTAAAATATAATAAAATTCACATCGACTCTACTTTTCAACCAACCACAAACAGATCCTCATCGTCGACACAATCCATGATTGCACAATCACAGAATTAAGAAATGCCACATCGAATCAATAGTCACAAATTCTCAGAATCTTCTAATCACGGAGGCTATGGTTCATTGAGGGGCAATTTTGGCTATTTTTCCAGTAACAGCTACACGCTAGCACTGACCATGTCACTCAAGGTTCAATATTCTTAGGTTTTAGGATTTGGTTATTTGTTCAGTTCTAGAAAGACTAGTTATCATGTAATATATTTATCTAGTTCTTCTCAATCTTGGCTTTGTCTTTCGCAGGATGGCTTCGAGGATTTGTGCCTGACTACGGCATGCCGTTTATGGTTCTGACAGAGAGTGTGGTTTCCTACATACCAACTGGAAGTGTTCCATATGGGACCCGATAGTCGTGGCGAGCACTGTATTGACAAACGCTGGCCTTTTCTCTTCTTTTTTTTTTTTGGGTAAAAAAACAGTACGGATGAGGACAACAATAATGATGACTACGACGAAGATAAGAGACTCACTGATTGCCATAGTTGAAGATGACAACAAAGAAACAGTGTGCATGGGTTATAAAACAGTGCGCCTGTGTTAGCAAAATAAATGGCCATACTGTTTCGGTTGAGATTAAAGTGTCGATTTATGAGCATTGTTTAGACCGTGCACGTTTTTGCATTATAATCGATAACATTGAATGCAAATAGTGCGCATTATATTTGCAAAAATGAACACTGTTTGTTTCGGAAGCGACGACGAAGGGCACATGCGCACTTTGTTTCCAGGAGAAAAGTGACTGACGACGGACGGTGGTGACGATTGATGACGGGCCAGATTTAGGATTTGAGATGGTGATTGTAATTTGAAATAGATCGTAATATTTTATTTTCTTATTTTAGGTGAGGGTAAATAAGACATGATTTGAATTTTAAAACTAATTGACAATAAAAAATTTACACTATGATCAATTGGTAATTAATGAAGTTAAAAGCAATAGTAATTCTCTCTACGAAGAATTGATCTCAGCAGCGAATGCAATAATGACATCCACAGAAAAAGGCCGTGTTTCAATATTTCAAAACAGAATGTTGCATACTAACACCCCCAACTAATTCACAGATGAACAAGACGAAAGCATAAAGCATACCATGTCATCTCAGAATTGCCCAAACCCAGTTGAGGGTTACCAACATATCCAGGAAATGCCATCCCAACGGCAGGGACTCCAATGCCCCCAGGATGCTGCCCCCCAAATTGCATAACTGCAAAGGTTTAAAATCAACAAACATTAACATACTATCCAAGAGAAATCCGAGTTAAACCATGTCAAATGGAAGATCATGGTCAAAAACTCAACATGACCATGGATCTATCCACATAATGCTTAACAGAAGAAAAGGAAAACAGCCAAACCTGGCAAGAAAGTTGGTGCTGCAGGGAAATTTTGATCACCATGAGCAACTCCCACATTCCCACCAGGCATCATTGCTTGAGCGCCCCCATAAAGGAAGGAACCCCTCCCACCCCCTTGCAGTATTCCTTTCCCTTTCCCAACCAGAGCAACCTCTGTTTTATTCAACTCAAGACCAGAATCCAGTTCGCCGATGCCAATTGCACTCGCTGACACCCCTGATTTTGGTGGAGAGCTCTGAGATGAATCAATCGAACGTTGGCCTAACTGTGGGGATGAAGCCGGCAAAGAAGGATGATTTCGGCTTTGAACTTGATGTCTTACAGGATAAAGAACTTGGGATGGGGAGGAAATTTTGTTGGCATGTGTATGCGAAGGAGAAGGCTGAAATATTGAACCAGAGAGTGGAGTACCCCTACCGTGACCCCTTGAATGCGAAGTTTGATTTGGAGGAACAACCGTGGATGAACGAGGCATATGCACATTATTTGTCACCTTTGGCATAGCTGAAACAGAGTTGTCAATATACAGCTTGTCCATGCCAACACCATCAATCACATTCTTTCCTCGTCCTAAAGTTGGCTGTTGCATAGAGAATCCATCTCGGTCAACAGAAGGCCTTATATTCCTATTACCGATTCCAGCTTGTGTTTCCCTCCTTTGTGCAGAGGAAGCATCATTGTTGGATGATCCAGAAGGATAGAACGGAGGAGAGGCTGAGTTTAAGCTAGACGCCACCTTTTTCACTGGCACTGTTTCAGTTTCCTTAGTGGCTGTTGGCATGGAATTTCTCCCAGAAGCAGCATTTGGGATTCTATCATGCGACTTTGCCGACCTAAAAAATAATAAGTTGCACTTCACTTTTTTGCCAAAGCTTAATAAAAATTAGTGTAAAATATTCATGTACTCACTGTTTGGTTTGTGTAAAAGGAGCTTCAGTTCTATTCTTCAATGGCTGGTATCGCCGGGGGCCTCGTCCTCTCACAATCATAGGTACGGCAGCCTGATTATTATTTCCATCATATCTTCTCGGCTTGTTTCCTCTGCCATACCCACGATCTATAGCTCTACCTCTGCCACGACCTCGATTGTACCCTCTAGATGACTTCCTTCCCTAAGAACATGAAAAAAGAAATCATCAAACCAGATAAGTAATAATTCACAGCAATAGTTGGAGTACACTGTAACAAAGGCCAGACACATTATAGTGCATTACCTCCTCAAAATGTCTTTCCTGCACATCAATCTCCTCAAACTTGTCATGGCCCCATTTTTTCTCATCTTTTGATTCCCACAATCTCCTTCCAAATGCACGCCTGGTGAAAAAATTAGCAGATGAATAAGTTGATTTGAAATAATGTTGATGGCTGTCATGCTTATCAAAGAGTGCCTAGGGGACACCTACTGAAAGTACCTTCTCTATCTGCTGAAATAAAAATGCACATGGATTATGCTTAATGGTGGACTTATCGCCTCAAGGATGTAAAAGTGAAGACCTAGTCACTTGAGCATTTTAGGAAACCTTGGCTGCCCTTGTCTACTACTCTCCTTTCCACCTTGATAACAATTTGGTGTGGCAAGACATCTTGGAATCAATTATTTTCTCTGTTTATCATCAGTGGGAAAACAACTTCTTTACCACTCTACTTTCTAATAAAGATCCCTTGATTAGTCTTTCTTGGATAAATTGATTGACCATTTAGGAATGCAGTTCTGCTCCAGGAAGCATGTTATGATGGAGAGAACCCTGTGATAATCAGTAAAATCGACATGAAATCAACTCCTCTATAGCTAGATTGGTGCAGTTCGTCACGGAATCAATTTTTTATACTCTAGCATCAGAACATACCCGCAGTGAAAGCTTGCAAGATTCGTACATTCTATACCAGAATCTTGTCCATATGTCTGACATAATCTAGTCGCACAATCATACCAGCAAAGCTAGATTTGTTAGAATGATACATTCTACAAAAGATTCTTGATTAAATACAGGACGCAGCTAGCCAAATGATCCCAATTAGAGTCATCAACATAGTTCAAACAATAGCACCACACGACTAATACAAACACCAATTACCTGTTCCTACCACCACCAGTACTCGCACGAAATCGATCATCATGCATATAAAAAGCCCCAGCAGTTGGAACCGCGAATGGCTCCTTCTCCTTCTTCTCCTCTTCTGTCTTATCCAAAACACCTTCCCCTTCCTTCTCCACACCCTCACCCTGACTAAGAGCATCATCATCAACCTCTCTGCCGCCGCCGTCACGAATTCCGCCTTCCACCCCATCATACGCCCAAACTCCCTCCTCCTCCTCTTCCTCGACCTCTTCTTCGTCATCATAAACCTCCTCTTCCTCCTCCACCTCATCTATCTCCTCTTCCTCCTCTCCCAATCCCTCGTCATCATACTCTGCCGCCCCGCCCTGCCCATCCGACTCCGCATCGGAGTGGATCCCGCCTCTCTTCCTCTCCCTCTCCACATCCGATCCCAATTCCTCCTCGTCGTCGCTCGCCACCTTCCTCCTCGTCTTCAGCGACAGCTTCGCCTCCTCTGGATCGCTCTCGTACTCTGCTTCCACCTCCGCCATCACGAAATCGATCGCCGATTCCCCAACTTGGATCGAATTCGAAGATCTCGGGACCAATTGGGGGAATTCTAGGTTCGATTTGGGGGCGATTTGTGCCCTAATTTTGAGATTTGGGGGAAGAATTGAGAGGGGAGTCGACTGGTTCGTTTTTTTTGGTGGTTGAGAATATACGCGATGAGAAGTTCTCTTATGACTTTTATTTTTATTTTAACCATATCGTAGCATATTGGTTTTAGAAATTTTTTCGTTCCATAGTCTATTGTGTAAAAATTTATGTTGGTTAAGTTTAAAAATTGATCTTGAATTAAAATTATTTAATCCGTAATAACATGTGAAAGAAATAACTAACTTATATATTTGTCAATAAAAATTTTAAAATTTGATAATGAATCTTAAATGATCTGATTATCTTTAAATGTCTAAATATTTAATGTGAAGGTAATTAGATTTCGAAACAATATATATGACATCACATATATATTATGGCTCACACAGTCACACTAAAGAGATATATTAGCTTGCATTAATCACTATGGATTCTGAATTGAGTATTTTGATTAATTTGATCAACAATACCATTCTTAGATAACTTTTTGAGTCCATATAATCATAGTCATGCTTCAAGCAAGAGCCAGTGGTATCAAACCTGAAGCGCTTCTTAAAAGTCATAAGCCAAGAGATCAAGAGAATAGACTACTAAGCGAGATCGATGGAGGGAAAGAAACTTAGAGCGATATTGTTGATCGGGTTAGCGATGGCGACTCTCGTGGACGATTCATCAGCAAGTTTTTTTAAGCAACTTGGATGCATCCTCAATCGCGCAACCCAATTTAAAGATCTATCTCAGCTCTTGTCTTGCATTAATCTTTGTACTACTCCATCTCCAAAGGCTACGACGACTGCATTGCCTCCTTCTGCGAATTCTTGCACCAAGGATTGCCCAACGTCGAGTTATCGAAAGATAGGTTCTGAACCAATTAAGGGTATGAACGATTGTTAAAAGATGACAATTAAATGTTAGGGTGTGATTTTTTCATATTATTTTTTATGTTGAGTTAAATAGTATGAAAAATTATGCTTTTTGTGATCAGGTACGACTGTAAATAGCAGCAGAAGCTGCTAATAAGTAACATCAATGAGCAAAATAATAGATCAACTGGTTTTGTTTTGTTTTTCTTTTTTTATTAGCTTTTTATTTTTCAAAACAATGGAATTTGGTTTATACTGCTGTTTCTTTTAGTTGATATAATATAATAATTATATATATTATAATAAATGATAGATAATAGATAATAATAATCATAATGAAAATATGAATGCATAGAATCATAATTTTAACACTAAGTGCAACTGTTCAAAAGCAATGATCAAACTTAAAAACGTTGTCCTTTAGAATGTGAGCCAACTTGACTATAGGTGGACCTTTTAAGTATTGGATCCTCATCCCAAAATTTAATCTATTAGTAAGTTTTAATCTTCATGGTTTTAACAACACACTATGTTAGAAAGAAAAGGTGTTCTATTTTCATGAGATGAGCCGACGAGAGGAGGGAGTATTTGAATCCTGAAAACATCATTCTGCTGATATACATTCAAAAAAGGTAAAATATCTTAATAACAAGATCATCGTTCTCCAAATACACCTCATATTCAATGTATTCATCATAAGCAGATCCCCTGAGATCCTCACACAAAAATCAATATGGATATTCATTTCGTTCATATTCCAAAAAGGAAAATATCATATCTCTCTTGATATGATTAACAAAGGATCACTTGGTTTATACCGTTTCTGGATCACTTTTTGAGTCTATATAACTATAGTCATGCTTCAAGCAAGAGACAGTGTGCAAACCTCAGAGTATCTCTTTGATATCATAAGCCAAGAGATCAAGGGAGATACACTGCAAAGCGAGATCGATGGAGGCAAAGCAACTTAGAGCGATTTTGTTGGTTGGGCTGGTGATGGCGGCTCTCGTGGACAATTCCTCAGCGAGTATTATAACACAGCTCAAATGTTACCTCAATTGCGTTACCCACTTTCATGATGTAACTCAGTTCGTGGCTTGCATTGCTCTGTGCTCTGGTTCAGTTCCTCCTCTGGCTCCAACGGCTCCAACGACTGCATTGCCTCCTAACGCCAGTTATCGGAAGTTGGGTTCGGAACCAAAACATGGTATGAATGACCTGATTTATATTTGAATCATGACCATTGAAATGGCGGTTGAATGTTCGAATTCATTTTGGATATTGCTGAAGTTATTTTACATCTGCTTTAGTTGGTACCTTGCATTTTTTATGAATGTATTTTACTATGACGAGCTAAATGATCAGAAACTAACCAATTTCTGTTCTTTGACAGATGCGGCTGTGAAAGTCTGAACTCCTGTACTGATTCGTTCAAGGATTAGAGCTACTTTATGACGACATCTCGTCCTTATATATTTAATGATGTAATGGTTGTTTCATGTATCCAATAAGTTGCGAAATATCGTCTGCAACTAGTTCACAAGTTTCGGTGCCTAGTAGTGTAGCCCGAAATGGCTAATTTCTTTATGAATGAAGCTAGTTTTACTGAATTAGTCTTTCTTGCATCAGTTTCACGCTCTTCGTTTGTGATCCTGAAGTAGATAGTATTTTTGAGGGCAGAACTATTTTTGAGTTTGACATGCACGCTTTGAGACCAACGTGCTAGCCATCTGTGCCATTACAAACTAGTAACTGATTGTTGTTCTTATCGTTGTGATATCCAAACTACAATCTCAGAGCACCACTATACCTAGAAATGGATGCAATCCAAGATACTGATTAGCTTCAAGTAAACAAGTGTTATCCCACGGCCAGAGTTCATACGCTGAACGAATCAATGACAGGAAGCAGCAAGCTTACTCACACCTGAACAGAAGTAAGAAACCATTGCCTATCAGGAAAATTGAAAGGTCTAATTTAAAAAACACTCTTGTCAGAGGCAAAATTTTATGGGAACGAGTTCTCGAAACCAACCACAACCAGCCCTGTGAATATAACAAGACAGCGTAAGAGTACTTTCCAGGATGATACAGCTCCCAAAACAGAACGAATTATACCATAAGTTTTGTGAACTTCGATCACTGCCTGTGGTTTTGATGCTAAAAAAATTTCTTAGTTAATCTCCCATCTGAGAGAAACGTAAAACCGCCACTTTTAGAACATGCAACACCAACACAGTCAACATGACAAAAAAATTGTCTACAGGACAGGTCGTAAATTTCTTGTAACGGGAAGGGGGGAAAAGTTAATCATCAGAAGCCACGACGGAGTCCGCAGGTGTCTTCAGAGATCAGTCAGTTCACCCTTGTAAGCTGCAACAGCTGAAGAAAGGACTCCTTTATGGAGCCATCCTTGAACTCCAAAGCATATTTTAAAAGGCCGACAAACAACCCTTGGCGGTGGCGTTCACATAAGCGAATGAGATTCTCTTACTACCTTTATCACCTAGCTTTATATCAGGGTAAACACTAACGTTCAAGATCAACCTCAGATTATCTCAAGTCCGCATCGGTAGTCGCGCTCTTTCTTTCTTCGCACCTGTTGACACGTTGACCTTCACTTTCCCCTTCCCTGAGATCCTGAGGCAACGTATCACTATGAATTCTGATTTTTCACCCCCTTTATTTCACATTCAAAAGAGGAAAAGTTTCATATCTATCCTGATCTGAACAGTGAATTTCGTTTATACCTTTCCTGGACGACTTATCAGGTCTATATAACCACTGTCCCCCTGCAAGCAAGAGGCAGTGTGCAAAACCAAAAAACCTCCATTGAAGTGACAAGCTAAGAGATCAATACAGATAGACTGCTAAGAGAGATCGATGGAGGGAAAGCAACTTAGAGCGATTTTGTTGGTCGGGCTCTGGTGGACAGTTCCTCAGCAAGCATTTTCGGGAAACTCAGATGTTACTTCAATTGTGTCCGCCACTTCCATGATACAACTCAGCTCATGGCATGCATTGCTCTTTGTACTAATCCACCTCCACCTCTGCCTCCAACGGCGCCAGATGCTCCAATGGCTCCAATGCCTTCAGAGAATTCCTGCACCAAAGATTGCACAAAGTCGAGCTACGGGAAGCTAGGTTTGGAACCAATTAATAATATGAACGATCTGATCTCGATCTTATTTTCCTGTACATACAATATTTAGTGAACAAATGATCTGCTGAGTTAAAAAAGATGTGAAACTAACCACCTTGTGTGTAACGAAGAAACGGATTCCTGTATGAATGAACACAAATTTGACTATGATTGCTTGTGCCGTCCCTTGCATTCGTTCTCTGATTATTGAACGGTCGAAATAATTGGCAGCATAGCACACTCTTGTAGAAGTTCCGTTCATCTGTTTTCCATCCCATTTTCACTTTCACGCACTCTGGTTTATGCATGCTCTTCAAAAAACTCTTGATAAATTCTATGAACTCAGTTCTTCGACTGGGATAAACTTGGGACATGACTATCCATAGAAATGTGATCTAATGTATACAAAGCCAAACTACAACCTCGTGTTGCCCCGATACAGGGCAACCATTCAACCTAAGGCAATGATACTCTTCAAGAGAACAAGCATACCAAGGTAAATAGCACGAAGTGAGTACTCTCACATAAACAAACCGAACAAGAGACTATCACACATCAGGTAAACTTGTAGGAAGTAATCTGCTAGAACTCTATGCGTAGGCAATATTCATCGGAACGAGCATACACTGTTATAGCAAGACGACGCACCAGTAGTTCCGGGGAAAACAGAAGATCTGTATACAGTTCTATGATCTTAGGCATCTGCCTAAACATTTAATGCTAAACATACTCTTCCAGTTAATCTTCCACCTGGAGATAAACAGTGAAAGTCCCCGCTTTCCAAAAGTGCAATACACTCAACAAGACCAAAAACTTCTCGACATGACAACAGCTGCTTAAACTGCAAGTAAGAAAATAACTTTAAACATCAGAAGTCTCGACGGAGTTCTCAACTGTGTTCGCAGGTTGTGCTGCTTCACCTTTGTGAGCAGCAACAGCTGAAGAAAATGACTCCTTCACGGAACCATCCTTGAACTTCAAAGCATATGTCGTAAGACTGTCGTTTTTTTCAGTGGTGGTATTCACACAGGCAAATGAGATGCCCCTCTTATCGATATCAGCCAGCTTCATATCAGGGTAAAGATTAGCATTCAAGATCAACCTCAGATTACCCCGGGTTCGCATCACCAGTCGGGCTCTTTCCTTGTCCCCGCTAGATGAGACGTTGACCTTCAGTTCCCCCTTCCCTCGTTCTTTCCAACCCCCATCAAGAAACTCAAAGAGCACCGCATTGCCAGAGAAGACAGTCTCCTCGTTCTCTTCGCCAGTCTCTACAGGAACCACCTTCATAGCCGGAAAGCTGCTTGCCTCAGCCTCAGGCACAAAAGCTGCAGCTGCGCCAAACAGGGGCCCACTTCCACTAGTCGAGCTTGCAAAGCTGAAGGTCGGAATAGAAGAGCGGTCAGCATTGGACCCAAATAGAAAAGTTGACCCAGATGGAGATCTGTCTTTTGGACTGGACCCGAATGAAAAGGGAGAACTTGAAAACCCAGTGCCCGCAAGCCCTGTAAATGCATTTTGACTGTTCGAGTGCTGCTGGAAAGAGCTCAGGGGAGCAGCTTCATTAGGAAAAACAAAGCTTCCATTGTATGCCGCCTTGTCATCTTCAAATTTCACATTCTTGGATTCTTTTTCATTATCAGCTTTCTCACCCTGGGATTCTTTTCCATTGTCACCTGTTTCGCCCTCAGGTTCCTTTCCGTCATTAATCTCGTCTGGCTTTCCAACTCCTTCATCAGCCGCGACATGCTTGGGCATTTCTGTCTTTGTATTGCCATCACCTTCTGCAGCAGCATTATTGAAATCACTACCTGTACCAGCGTCTTTTGCAGATTCAACTGTCACCTCATTATCTTTCTTCTCCTCAACTTTTTGATCAACCTCTTCATCAGTATCTTTCTCTTTCCCAGCAGGTACATCAGTAGCAGCTTTGGCAGGGGTTACAGCAGCAAGGGAAGGAGGGACCAGGCGGATCCCGGCAAAAGGATTTGCAGAGGGAGCAGTTGAGGTATTGTGCTTACGAACTTTGACAATTTTCCTGCTCGCCAATACCTCATCGCTTGCTCTCTTGAACGTCCCCAGTTCTTCTTCAGGTGTATCCTCATCAAGATCAGGGTTGACTTTGGAAATTTGAGTGGTAGCAACTCTTTTCTTCGATGAGGGAAAAGCGTTTTGATCCTCCATTAGATCAGTAACCCTATAGCATGCAGTAAAAAAAAATAAAGATTACAATCTGAGTAATTGGGAAAGATCTTGACAAGTCATGTGATGCAAATAAGTAGGTCTATGAAACTTCAAACCATTTCCAAAGCTTCAAACAATCTTTCAACATAAAGCTATTTAATACTTATATTGTCACTTAGCCCACTCCAAATCCAGGTAATACAAATGTGATATCCAAAACACATTCGATAGACATTTTCCTTCCTTCCTAACTCTTTTAACTGTTGAAAATAGCATATCTGGGAGTATTCCGCCATTTACGGATAATATGTCCATCAAACAAGCTTCAAGGACCACATTAACAATGATAATAAAATATAAAGGTTCAACGATCATATTAAAAACCCAACAAAAATAATATGCACTCGGATATAATTATATTTTTGTTGGCTAAAAACCCAATAAATATACTCTCTCCAGAGTGTCAACATGTAATTATATACACTGCAGGCAAAAGAATCATGATAAACAAATGACTAAAACAAGAAAAGAACGAGAAGAGCCAAATGTGTCTCTGAATGTAAAATCACAACGAGTAAACATAGCACGGATGCACTTAGTTAATGAAAACATAGAGCAATGATGGAAGCTTCAGTAAAAAAGATGGCAAGGACATGAAGGTACAAAAAATTCTAGTTATCTCCTAGTATCTAATGCCCAGCACTTCAAGGAACCAAGATCTATTCAGAAACAAAGAAAGCTGGTTCGAGTATTGAAAAATATTCAGCCGCAAGAACCACCTTTTGAACAAAAGAACTAGAATATGTAGTCACAAGTCCACCTATCCCCTCTACCATCAAGGTCACTGTTCTGGCCTTCCCTATTTCCCCCAATTTTCGGCTGTAGCCCATCCAGCCATATGAGACACTAAATTCGACAAGTTCACTCTTTCTGTGCACTTGACATGTTCCTCACAGTTATCATTGCTACAATAATGCACTCTTTTGTATCTCGGCCAAATATGTACACCGATAACCCCGTAAGTTTAAAAAATAGAGTTGTGCTGTGAACCAAAAGAAAAAAAACAAAAAAAACAAGGTGGGGCACAGAAAGCATACTGATCTGTACCATGATAAAGGGAGAAGCTACTCAAAAGGGGGGAGCATTTTTTTTATTTTTTTTTTGAAAGCATCAAGTGCTTCCTCAAAAGGGGAGCTTAAGAATAGGTAACAGGAACAGAGAAAATGGCAATTAGTATAAAACACCTATCATCAAGCAGGGAACCTGAGCTATTTTTCTCTGCATGGATATAATCTGGACGACCCCTACTGAAAACCCTAAGTTTCAGGGTCGGTGGCCTTTTAGCTTTGTAGGCCATATTACTTGAATATGCAACAACAATAGTACGATATAAACTCTAGAGCGACTACAAAAGCTGACACATATTTGATATATCACAGCATAACCAATACTACTATGCCCATAAAAGTGGACGGTGAGCACCTATAGCATCGTGCAATATATGCAAGCTACTTATAGAACTTCATACCGGAAAAAAGATTCCACATTCTGCCTTGGGTCATCCTCCAATTTCCACAATCGATCCCATGTCTAAGGATCAGAAAACTGGGATTTTATAAAAACAAGTGACGGATAGAAGTCAATAGGCTATTAACAAAAATACTATTATTAAAAAAGAATGTGGAAACCCTAAAAGTCAAAACAGTTAAAAAAAACTTAAATGGTTAAGTATAGAAGAACACTGTTTACAAACGTTGCTACAATATATCTATTCTTTTTTTTAACAGGCTTCCACACTCAATCCCAGAGTGTTTTAAAACTTACAAAATAATTTTTTTAAAAAAAAGATATAAGCACAATCTGCTTACCTATACTTCAAAGCACAGAGAACTTCACCAGTCAAAGCCACAGTAGGCCACAAAATGCACATGACAGAAACCCTAAAACCAAGCTTCAATAAAGCAGAATCAGAATCTATTGTTATCCAAAACTATTTATCCCCCGAAATCGAGCAGTACATCAGCCTCACATAGACACATGGTTCCGATATTCGATTTGACCAGATAATCAATCAATCACTGAATCCTGCAGCCGAGTATCCTGACCCTTTCTCAAACAATCACTAGAGTATACTAACATCACTTGCAGTCATGAAGCACTCTCCTGATACGTAATGTCCAAAGCACAACATGAAACCAACCTAGCAATCGAAATTCATCGATTAAACCTCAACTTGGTTCCAATTATTCATTTTCCACTGATTCCAACGAGTAAAACAATACCTCTAACAAAATCCCCAAATATCTGCGCAAAACGAATCAAAAGACCAACAAAGGCACGCACTTCACAAAATTACAACCTCAAACACAAACAAAACATTGAAAGTCACCCTCCATCGACAAAAAAAACAGCAATAAAAACGCAATTCGACGCTACACCTTCCTCAGCCTCCATCGATGATTGACTATGGATATTTAACAAAGAGAGAGAACAAGTAACATCGAGTTGATTGATTATACCGTGGATACTGACCTCGGTGCGTAGAGATCCGACGGCGGCGGAGAGTGGCGGAGGCCGGAGGCGAGAGCAGGCGACGCTGGCGGCGGATGGTTTGAGAGACGAAGTTAGGGTTTCACTAAGATGAGAGTGCTCGTGCTCCTGTCCTTCGGAATCGTATCATCTTCGAGTAAGAACGAGAAATACACTTCCGTTTAACGTTTAATTACAAAATATTATCTTGCATAATATTTTATTATAATTAAAAAAAGAATTTGTTTGTGTTATTAAGATATATTTTAAAAAAATTAAAATCAATTTTTGTTTTTCAAATTTTTCAATGATTTAACCTATTAATCCTCAAATTTATTAAAAATTATCACTAATTCATTATAGTTATTATATATATATATATATATATATATATTTTTCTCTTTTTTTATATATATTTGTATGTACTATATGTTTTTTTTTTTTTCAAGGTAGATCTAACAATTCTTTCAAAAAGAAAAAAAAAGTAAATCTAACAATTGGAACAGTCCAGCTTGGTCAAACATTATTTGCATAGTGAGACACTCGATGCGGGTAAATTGCATGGGGACATGTATGCAACAAAAATTTGGTAGTACTATGATGGTGTCCTTTTAAAAAAAAGAATAATATGATTGTATCATTCAATAATAAATATGATTATTGAATTCATAAACAGGAATTAAATCTCCTTCAAATGATGTAGACTAAAAATAAGTATCCAACAATATGGAGAATTACTAGCGACTAATGATTCGGATTTTCATTTGATCGAAACAAGACTCTTCTTGAATCTCACCGTGTTAAATACTTGGGGACATAACGTTCACAAAGACCTCTGTGTATTATTTTCTGGATGATAAGAAGCCAACAGTATGATCGTTGTAATCCTTCTTCAGTTTGAGAGAAAAAAATAAAAAAATAGAAGTTCACTTCCATCCCATAGCAAGTAGTAGGCCATGACCAGATTGGGCAAGGGTCAATATTCGAGGACAATAACATGGTTCAAGACCTCGCGTCTTCATAGTCGCCTAGCTTCCATAGATCAACCGTGCAAGGACGTTTACAATCACATTCCTTGCGCCAGCCGACGACCACGCCATAGCCACGCATGGTTTCCAAACGCCTTATATCGTATCGAGGAGGCCAGATCCCCCACGTTTCGGACAATTAGGCATCGGCATCTGTAAGAAGGTTTCATTGCTCACATTGAAATTAAAGGCATCAGCAACAAGTAACTGACTCCTGTTTCTTGTAGCTCCTTCCAGACCAGCAAACCATATTCCCATCGCTTGTGGACTGGCGAAAGATCATTGTGCCATACTTCGACACCCAACTAACATCAATTGCGCTCCACAAGCCCTCGGGCAAGAATAAAACCTCGGGATGGAATATAACTAACTGCAGCAAAATCGATTACTTTGTAGTCATTGGTTATGGGCTCAAAACCAATGGACGAGTGCATTAGATGATCGTTCTGGTCAATGAAGTTAATGTGCATCCTAACGAGAATAAACTTGAAATACATCATGACAGGGTTCCATGCATAATCCAGGCGCACACGTACTAATAATAAGTACTATTTCCAAACACATGATTCCATCGCATGAGCCAAGGAGCTTCAAATGCTTGTAAGGTGCGCAGGTTGGAGGGAACTCGGTTCCAAGTTTGGATAGGAAAGGAGCGAGAACGAATTTGCAGGATGGTTTGGGACGAGCGTCACGTACATATTCTTGTTGCAGGAGGACCAAAAATGTTCCCTAGCAAAGAATCACTCGTGATGATAGACGACCATCGCTTGCAAACACAGGTGAATCGAATCAAAGATTTCACGGGCAGACTCGAGAGGATCTGGAGGATTAGGTCCTCCGGCAAGTGGCTGCTCTCAACACCCACATCGAGGCGTAGTAGAGGATCGTAGGGAACAGGGAAGGATAGGCGGCAATGGGAACACCCGACTGCAGCTAGGGTTAGATTTGCCTTGTCTTTTGACTAAATCAATGATTATTATACAAGATACAGATTAGCTAAGAATATAATGTTATCTATCACGAGGCACCTTTTTCTTCTACACCTTTCACTGAGAAAACAACACAGGAACAATACAATCCCCGACAGCAGGGGATCTGCCTCCCTAGCGCTCCAGCAACCTGCTCCAATGTCGCACCGAAGGTACACGACTCCAACATGTGCAGGTCGTAAGAGAATACTTGCTACAAAATTTCACAAACTCATCGACCCACCCTTCAACAGCAGCAAACACTATCTACACCAGCGCACGAACACCTCCATGTCTAAACAATCGAGTTCAATACATACACATTACGTCGATAGCCTCAACCAATATCACACCTGCATAAATCCCATCCCAAAACTTCCAGGATGCCTATGGCCTATTACTGTAACCAGAGATAACAAAAAGCAAAGCATACGGACCTCCCATTTTATAAAAAGAAAATACGAGACATAAAATGAAACAAAACTTAATTCTTCAAATGGCAGAGAATCAATATATACATTGTTTCTAATGTCAATAAAAGAAGAAGAATATATCTTACAGCAAATATAAAAAAGTGGCGGGTTGCTTGGATCTTCATTTGATCGAGACAAGACTCTCCTTGTACATGAACATCCAAATTGCTTCCAACTCTCCCAAAGATCTCACTCTCCTATCTTTGGGGTCATAAGAATCCAGGAAAAAATGAGTTCCGTTGGTCTCCGTAAATTTGTGAACGAACAGAAGTTCACTTCCGTTCCAAAACAAAGAAGACCATTCAAACCTATTTTGAAACCTCTTTTGTAAGTCAGGGACAAGTGCTAATGACAACATTTTGGTCCACGACCTAGCGTTTCCATACTCCCCCAGATTCCATAGATACATAGTGCGAGGATTACTAGATCGCCAACCCAACACGCTACAACCACGCATGGTCTCCGAATGCGTTAAATCATATTGGGGTATCCCGATGTCGCTTTCTGGAACAATAGGCATCGGAGTCTCCAAAAAGGTTTCATTGCTCACATTGAATGAGATCAGCATCCACTTGAAAAGCAAGCGGTCCGAGCCTGCCATGTTCACTCCTACCCCTACCCAACTAACCATATTCCCATCGGTCGAGGAGCAGTAGCTGAGGGAAGCTTTACTGTACATTGACAACCTGCTCAAGTGACCACCACCAACCGTCCGCCACGAGCCCTTGCGTAGAGAATAGACGTTGAACGCATCTATTAATTTTTCATTGCATTGGAAGATATAAGCAGTAAAATAGACTACTTTGTAATCCTTAGTTATGGGATCAAAACCGATAGATACACGCAAGCGACCGCCTTTGTTATCCTTGACAAGAATGACCTTGAACTGCATCAAGGCGGGATTCCATAACGCAAGTGCCTGGGCATCATCTGCCTGTTTTATTTCTAAACATATGATTCCATCACATGAGCAAATGAACTGCAGGCGGCACTCATATAGCATGTAGGGTAACGGAAGCTCCAGCATCCGCTTCTCTGGTTTGAAGGTCTGATACGAAAGGAGCGAGAATGAACGTTCTGAATCTAGTTCAGCAAACAGCACATAGACATCCTTGTTCGACGGGCATGAAAGTTGCTTTTTAACAAAAGAATCACTCATGATGATCGACGACCATTGCTTGCAAACACTCGTGAATCGAAGCAATGACTTGACAGGCAGTCTCGACAGGATCTCGACGATCAAGTCTTCCGGCACAGGCCTGTTCTTGGATGCCATCTTAGACCTGCAGCCTGCAGCCAGGGTTAGTTCTTCGGTTGAATCAATGATGATATATAATGATTACTTAGCATTATATAACAACTTGCAGGGCTGAATTTAAATAAGATATCTTAGCTGATTTTTTTACCCAACCAGGAAATATCTGATTGAAAACCAATTTCCTGTTTTAAATAATATCTAATTTATATAAGCTACCTCAATTTTAAATCTAATGATTACTTGGGCATGATGAAATATCTGATTGAAAAACTTAAATCACAAACAATTAATAATCAATCAGTCCGAAACAATTTTCTGTTTAGCTAAAAAAATCAGCTATTTGAGATGATTCAAAATCTCTGAAAATTTTTAAAAAATTCAATCTCATTTGGTATCGTTGGTTTCTATTTTCGTTTCACTGATTGAAAAAATGGATTTGTTTGATATCAGTTTTGTTTTCTGTTTATTAAGCGGATGAAAAAAATTAAAAAAATGATTTTCTCTTTTGTCTCTTGTTTCATCAAAATATTCAAGATTTCATTTTACAAAAATCATTTAATTTTAAAAAATAATTTTGATTTTAAATATTGATTTTTTAATAGTGTTACTGCTTTTTACCGTTAAACAAAGAGGGGTGCCAATCACCCCCATGCCTCACCGTCCTTCTGGCAGAGGGGTGTGATACAAGGCGGATGATTAACAATTATCTTTAACAAAATATATGTACGTTAAATGATACTGTAGTTTCATAAGTGTAATAATATTTTTGGAATAAAAAGAAAGAAAAGAGTTATAAAATATACATCATAATATAAATATCTTGAGTGAAAAAAAAAGACTGAGATTTAATCGAGGATTAAGATTATGATATTATATTTTTATTTTATTTATTTATTTTTTATCATTTAATCTAAATTGTTTATTTTTTATTAGACATATTTATGTTATGACACATATTCTTTTTAAAAAAAATAAAAAAAATAAGGTTATTATATGGTTAAATCATAGGTAAAGTACACTAAATCATGGATATAGAGATTAAAATTATACTCCCTCCGTCCTAATTTAAATGCAACCGTTTGACATGTGTCGACGTAAAGTTTAACACGCGTGTAATGACGATCAAAAATAATTTTTTATAAATTTATCGTGAAATATCAATTATTGTATAAGTTACGTAGTTCTATCTAATATATATTGCGAGACGATCAAACGTGATTTGACATGAAAACGATACTTGTATTCATATGTATATAATAATATAAATACATATGTGTTATAATTAAATTGACACGAAGAAAATAATATTTTTAATTTAAATTTATAATTCACTCAAAATCTAATTATCTAAACATACGTTACTTTATACTCCTACAAGATATGGTTAGACATATATTCACCAAACTCTTATTTTTTTCATGTCATGAAAAGAGAGATTATCTATCCCATGATACTGTATTTAAGAGATATGGGCCCAACTGATACATGATACTCTATTTAAGAAGTCATGTTTTCTTGAGATCGCAAGAAGGTGTCTTGAAAGACTCTTACATGTTATATAACGATATACAACGACGCAAACCGATTGGTCATAGGTTTTTCTTTCTCCTAAGGGAGTGATTGGAGAAATAGAATGCATATGCAGGTCCTTCCTATGGTTTGGTAGTGGGACGTAAACAAAAAACCCTGCTCTGGTCTCTTGGGATGATGTATGTATGTCAAAGAAGTCAGTGGGGCTCGGCTTCAAGAACCTTGTCGAATGGAATAAAGTCATGATGATCAAGAAAATATGGGTTTTTGAACATGAGAAATGCAACCTTTGGATCAATGAATCTTCATCTCTTTCATTTCTGGGAATCCTCGTTGAACGTTTTGGTACATGTTTTGATTAGTTATTAACAACAAACTCTTTTTTTCCATTTTGTAATCCACTAAAAATCTAAACACTAATTAAAAAAAGAAAAAAAAAAGCATCTCAACACGAGCTCAAACGAGAAGACTAAACCAATGCTTGAACATCCCTGCAAGCTATTCAGAACACTTTAGAGGGCATCAGACCTCTCTTCTGACTTCTACTTCTTTCATCTTTTTAACACAAGTGAGTGAGAAAACATAACACAAGCTAGAAGTGGTTTGCTACTGATGCTGATAGAAACTAGAATGTTATACATCTTAACATGATAAAAAGCACCTTGGCCTGTTTCACATTATCTTTGCAGTATTTTCAGAGGGGAACGAAGACAAGAGGGGCAGGCCATGGAAATGAATTACCTTACTCAGATCCTTCCTCCACACCTCAACTATTTCTGAGACCTTGCTAAGGAGGTAAGAGCATGCCATGAAAGCAGCCTCTGGTATTCGATTGCTGCAAATAGAACACCAGTTGAAAATCCAATCCACAGAATCAAGCAAACAGATGAAATGATGGAGAAAACTCAAAAACTTTGGGAAGATGTAGATTACAAAATGAGGGCAAACTGTCCACAAGCAGCAGTACGCACTCGTCCAATTTACCCAACATGAATAAACAAAGAAAAGCAACATTATTTTTCCCTTGCAATTTTGCTACAATGGCGAGTGTGGCAATCCCTTCAGCGTCTCCAATTGAAGAATAAAGCAACAATAAGGCACTCAAAACCATTGCATTGGTGAGGCACTTTTCGGTCAATTCCAGCTGCGATAACAGAAATGAATCAACCATTAATACAGGAGGAAAGCAGGACATTTCTATAATTCCACCAGCGGAAAACATTTGTAAGTGATGGAAGCTGAAAGTTAAGCAACATGCATGAATTTAACATCAAGTCTACTTTTGTGAAAATCCCAAACTTGCCCTCCTTTTGACCAACAAAAAACAAATCACAAAAAATTTTGAAAGCACTAAAGCATATGGAAAGCACAATATAATCACATGAAAAAGAAAAGCTCAAACAAAACTTCCTTGAGCACTCTTCAGCCCTTCCAGCTGGAGATCTCAGGCGTGACGCTCAATTTATGTTGGAGTAAGACTATCGGGTCATCAGGTGACAGCAACAACAAATTGCCTCAAGAATATCAACGATGGCCCACATTGACAGCCTAGATAGCGTTATGTTAGGGGAAAAAACATTCTAAACCCAATTACTTGCTCTTGGGCCTTGGCACATAATCATCTACCACGATTACAGAACAAGGAATAAATGCAGTAAAGTAGCAGTACACTGGGAGCTGAGAAGTGATAAGTACGAGGATGTTCTATCAAAATTTCCATCTACGGGATTTTTCTCCCAGAAACAGCTGATTAGAGTGAAATTGTTTTGAGAGACACACATCTTTCCTGTGGACATGACTAATTCACCCAACCGCTTCCACTTTGACTCACTGTGAACTTCAGTTGCTATCTCCAACAATTCATAGAATATGGACAAAAGAATATGAACCAGAATCCCCCCCCCCCTCTCCCAAATAAAATAGGGAAAAAAATAAAAATAAAGAGAAAACAATATTTACCGTTGCAATCTCTAGCCTGCCGAGCTCTATGGCTAGTTCAAACTTGTAATCAGGGTCAGTTGCCACTTTTAGGACCTCCTCAACCATGCCTCGTGATTCAAGAAAATGAGCAACACTAGAAATCATATGAATATTCAACCAAATTTTCAAAGTAAGAAATAGTGTAACTCTCCCATAAGAAAATTCTAGCTTTCTCACAAATTTTTTGATCAACAAATTGGTTGAACAATTGAAATGAACAAATAGTTCCATTATGTACCTATTGTGGTGTTCCACAGGAATGGATGATAAGATTTCACTAGCCCGTTGCAAGAGTCTTGTATTCAATCAAGCTAAGAAGCACTGTGTATCCCACAACACTGCAATTATGAACAACAATGAGGAGGGTCTTGTATTCAATCACAAGAGTCTTGTATTCAATCACAAGAGTCTTGTATTCAATCACAAGAGCCATGTATTCAATCACAAGAGTCTTGTATTGTATGTCTAACAGTAATTCATACAAGAGATGTAACATGTTGAATACTTGCACTAATCTGGTAAATCACAGACCTCGAAAGACTGTGCCATCGTCTGTATAGATCACGGATATTCAACATGAGCAACACATAATTATCAACAGATAACTCAATATTCGCCATGCATCAATATTGAACACTTAAAGATCCCATAGATAAAACAACAAGCGCCAAATAACTAGAAACCTCATTGAAGGATCAGTCGACATCATCAAAGTAGACCATAATACTACATATATGTTCATGGACCAGCACAGTAAATACAATAATCCTTTTTTGCCTAGAATAGAACTCTTAATAACAAGTCTCAACTATGGTACTACAAGAGTTGAATTCATTTCTGTCAGAACATATTTTCAACACAATGATTTCAACATCGATGATAACATAGTAAGACATTAGGGTTTCCAGGGGGTAAATCAAATTTGAACAGAAGCACACGAAGAAACTACACCTCCGTACCTGCGACTGATAGGTCCATATGATCACAGTTCCCGAATACAAACTGACCAAAATCCTACACCACACACTAGAAATAAAACATGATCAACATCACGAGACATTCCGGCGGCACGATTCCAACACAGTAAAACAATGCACAAACAAGACGAGTCTACAAAACACGGACACTACCATGGCTCGGACGGATGCAAATCCACAGACTTCACTCTCTCCGATCTCTCAGGAAACTTCCTCCGAACCAAACACAACACCATCAGTAAAACACCAAAAATCTCAATCACATTATCTATCAACAAACGCAATCTGAAAAAACCGCATTGATTACCTTGATCTCGAGTCGACGCGGCTGAGGAATCACCAAAACACACAAATCAATCAGCGGAACCAAATCCAATAATTCCTCGAAATCAAAGCAAGTAAGATATCTAAAACTAGAGCTCGATCGAGACATTAGGTATCGACGGACTCACCATGGTGAGGTATCGATCTGAAACCTGAAAATTGAATCGATCAATTGAAAACCCTCAAATTTTAAGGGTTTTTTAATAGAGAAAACGGCAAATGATACGTTTGCTCTGAAAATATTATAAATTATAAATTTTATATTATAAATTAATAAAT
>LIEC01012020.1:0-10745 GCA_001925005.1 Drosera capensis
TGTGTGTGTGGAATCGGTTGTGGTTGAATGAGGATTGATTGTCGTCTCGTGCGTGTTTTTGGATTTAGAGTTTGTGATGGAGAATGTTAAATTGTTTTGAAGTTCTTGTATTGGTGCCATTGTGGATTTGGATTAGTCGTATTAGATTTCTTAGGAATATAGAATGTGATTGCATGAGAATGGTGACATTTTCTGCTGATATGTAGCTAGGTTACTCCAGAATTTGGAGAAGAAAAGGCCTAGGGCGGTTCCTAGGCTGATGTTTTGTGTTGATGCTATTTGTACCTCGTTGATATTTGTAACACTCAGTGGTCCAAAATGATGTTAGCGTTGTAAAGGGTACTAATAGTGGTTGATGCTATAATTGCTTTAAATATGGAGTATTTTATTTTGCTCAGCTTCCACCATACTTTGCTCTTGCTTACTTGCAGCTGATGAGGTTCATGCTGAATGTTCCATTCACATAGATTGTAGGAATGATGAATTTCTTTTTGTATCTATTGGGAGCTTGAGCTTCGCATATAGTAGGAGGCTTATTGTGATTTGTGTTGGTTTGAATTTTGATATATTTCTTGTATGGCTTACAGTTGTTCGATGCATTGCATATTCTGTATTCTGCTCATACTTTCATGTCTCCTAGTCCTCAACGAGCATATGGATGGAGAATCGTGTATTCTCTTCTCCTAATGGCTAATAACAATTTTGTTATGAGCATTTTTTTATTCATCAACTTGATTCTGATTGAAGTTTTTTTTTTCATGTGGTTATCTTTTTTATCCAGTATATTTTTTTTTTCCTTGCATCAACTTGACTGAAGTTATTTTTTTCCATATGGGCATCTTGTTTATCCAGGAATTCACATCAACCGCTATAAAGAAAGGAGGCCTGTCAACTGGTGATATCGCAGTGAAATACAAGTACAAGAATACCCTAGTTGATGTCAAAGTTGATACTAAGTCAAATGTAAGTTCTCATCATGGCGAATTTTACACCTTCTGTTGAACCATAATTGGTGAAACAACATCAAGGGAGTATGTTTGGCTCCAAGTTGTAATGTTGGCATGTGGTCTTGCCTCTAGGCTCTAATTCACTTTATTATGACAGATATTCACTACCTTCACCGTCACCGATATTTTCCCATCAACAAAAGCTATCGTTTCAGTCAAGCTGCCCGATTACAACTCTGGCAAGGTATACCTACAAAAACAGTAGAAGGATTTATCTTCTATATTTTCTGTTTCACCTTCTTGAGTTATGAGCTGCGCTGTTCTTCTTGACACAGCTGGAACTTCAATACTTCCATGATCATGCTACCTTTACAACAGCTGCTATTCTAAACAAGTCTCCTGCTATTGATGTCTCTGCTACTATTGGTACCCCAGCCATTGCCTTTGGTGCAGAAGCTGGTTATGATACCACTTCTGGTAACTTCACCAAGTATACTGCTGGTATTGGTGTGACAAAACCCGAGTCTTCTGCTTCCATTATTCTGTAAGTCATTAATTACCCGATTCCTAGCATGGTCAAAGTATTAATATGAGAATATGTCATCTTATTCACAGATGTATGAACTTGTCGCAGGGGTGATAAGGGAGATACCATAAGGGCATCATATCTCCATCATCTGGACCAATCGAAGAAGAGCGCTGCAGTGGGAGAGATAACCAGAAGGTTCTCCACCAACGAGAACACCTTCACCGTTGGAGGCTCTTATGTGATTGACGGCCTGTCCGTGGTGAAAGCAAAGCTGAACAACCATGGGAAACTCGGGGCATTGCTGCAGCATGAAGTCATCCCGAAATCTCTAATCACTATTGCCGGTGAGATCGACACAAAGGCCTTGGAGAAAACTCCGAAGTTCGGATTGGCACTTGCTCTTAAACCTTGATCTTGGGCCCTGGGATTGGGCGGACGTGCGGTCTTCACGTCGGTAAGTGCTTCTGTTTTCAGTGTACTGTAGCTCTGGGGATTAGAGCAATTAATAAGTAGTTTTAGTCTATTATGTTCATTTCCTCTCGTGCGCGGATGAATTGATAAGTCATACACTGGCCGGAGACAACCATGGCAAGCATTTTTTCGTTACCAGGTTTTGCCTGTCTTGAGCACATTCTATTTTTCTTCATGTTTCTTTTGTTATGAGAGTTCCATTCTCGATTCATCACCACCGTTTAAACCCTGGACTTTTCAGTCATCTTGTTTTTATGTGCTCCTGAGACTGTTCTATGTAACAAACTTAACTAGGATTCGTCGATTAAGCACGTCTGATAAAATTGGTCTCTTATGGCCTGATGAAATTTCCTCTATAGTTGCTTATTATGTCAACCTATCAACTGGCTGTGATGGATTGAATGCTCATGAAGTAAATTCGACTGCATTATCAAACCAACCAAATTGTTTTAATTGAATGATCAGGCAACTGTGTTCTTAACATTATGAATTGTGTTCTTAGCATTATGAATTGTGTTCTTAACATTGTGATTTGCGCAAGCCTACAATTCCGAATTGTTTTAATTGAATGATCAGGAAACTGTGTTCTTAACATTATGACCTGTGTTCTTAAATTATGATTTGCGCAATCCTACCGAATTGTTTTAATTGAATGATCAGAAAACTGTGTTCTTAACATTATGATTTGCGCAAGCAGTCGTGCGAAGGCTATATTACTTATGGAAAGAATAACAGCAGCAGATGTGTTGTATTTTATTACATAAAAAGTGGTTGCTTCAGGACATGCATGACTATTGATGATTATGCTGTATTTTCTGTGCTATCCTTCAGTTGTAAATAACATAAACCCGAGGAACATGGACTATGCTTCTAAAACTATATGTAAGCAAGATAAAAAGTAATCAATAAACGATCAAGTCCAATTTTAACCAATGGAATTGCCACTGAATCGTAGACTTACAGTGACTTCAGCGTGTAATCACTTAAACCAATCTTTCTCATGTCAACTTGTAACATCCATGATGAAATTTATTTAAACTCAAAACAGAGATTTCACCATAATATTTATCAATATCGAATGTTCCAACTCTATAAAGAATCAATACCATTGACATTTGATAACTAGTGCATACGCACCATATTTGTTTCATTATTAATTAATCGTTGCCCTGCATGTACAAATATTAACACACAGACTCTTCCAGCATTCATCAACAAATTAGAACTTACAAACCATCTGCTTAGAAAATCACAGCAGGAATACTGTTTATTCATAAGCAACCGCCAGGAATTTGACAGCTGAAGAGATGTAAGAAGATAAACCCTTGAATGTCATGACGACCTCGAGACTATGGAGAAATAAGGCGTGCCTGATATGCTCTTCGATCTCAAGATCTTCCTTGCCAAGATTTTCCACTTCATCTCGTCCTTCTTGTTCTGCTTCTTACTCCGGTGTTTAAAGTTCCTGCAACAGAACAGTTTACCTTAAATAAGAAGTTGGAATTGGATTTACCAAAATCCGAGGTCAATATGGTTCTTTATCTTCGATACAAGGTCCATAACCGCTATCTGGCTATACCTGCGAATACATTTCAATAGTCTCATAGCCTAGAAGCATTGTACGTACCGGCGCAAGGGAACTCCACAAGCATCAGAGTCTGCACAAAGGCGTGCGTGCAATTCCAATAGCTGCCTCATTCTCTTGCAATGGATACAACCACCAGGTACCCTCAACTTGCAAGCGGCAAAGTGGCGGACAAGAAGCTCCAGTCCCTTACAAGCTGCATAGCCACAAGGCTCTTGATCCTGCTTTGGCAACTTGCCATATGGTCCGACAGTCCTGCACCCGTCTCTGCAGATATGGACCAGAGCCTCCATTGCCTCGTAGAGTTGGAGATACAACTTCCTCTCCTTCAACTTACTCAGCCTCTCTTTTTCCTCTTGAAGAACCAACAAAAAGAAGCAAATTAGTAACAATTATAGGATAGCAGAGAGCATTGAAGAAATCCACAAAAAAAAAAAAAGGTTTACCAAGTAAGCTCACATTTTCAGCATCGATGATTAAACGTGATATCTCCTTCTCTAACATGGGATGGCTCTCCTTCATCACCTTCCAGCTGTCTGTCGCAGTAACAGCCTTGAGGTTGTTCAAGATTACGATGGCAAACAAAGCTGAGCCGCGGGGCATCACACAGTAGAGCAAGCTGGAATACATCCACCACATTCTCGATACTAATTTGTCCCTTTTCAATGTGTCGTCCACACTCTCTCTTCAAGTGAGGGATTGTATATGCATGCGAGAGGACTAAGAGATGAAGAGCGAATTGCTCCACATCTTTCGGGGCATAACTACATGGTTATAAGGAAACTGATCAGCATCTCATTCAGCTATGCTATGAATCAAGGGCGAGTGACTAACTCATCTGATCAAGCTAGTTAATTCGGACAAACTCGTAAGATTCCAGCTTACCACAGGATTTGAGAGAGAATGACACCCTTTAATCTCAAAGCTATAGAGACTATTTCAAATATCTACGACCCACCACACAACTCAAGGGAATAGAACAGTACTTACCATGACGAGTAGAGATATCTTATGAAAACTCGAACCGCATCATGTGGAACTCCACGTATGGAGATGGATTGCTTTCTGCCATTTGATTTCTTCAGCATGTTTTTCAATACTTGAGAAGCCATTCCCTGTCAATAGTAGAGAATTTTGATTTCATATTTTAATCCTCAACATCAGATCGTGCCATCTCACTTGCTAATGATTCTTCTACTTCTAGGAAAACAGCTCAGAACTCACCAGAATGCGAGCATGACCATAGATCTTTCCACCATGTTCGGTAAGAATGACAACATCTGCTCCATAAGATTCATCAAACATCCCATCCCACAAGTCCCTCGTTGCATTGCCGACAAAAAAATAACCTCCTTGAAGTGCCCGGTTGATCAACAAACCCTTCTGTTGGTTACTAGTGGTTGGGCGAGAAGGTGACGGAGGTGGTATCGGATACATGACTTCTTTGTTGAATGAAGATTCATCAAGAAGAGCATCCATCTTCCCAACTTATTCTTCAGATCTCTAATAATCTTCTGAAGCGTGAAATAAGCTCTTTTAGTGGGTGTTACCAATCGAAGACCCCTATGCAACAGAACTAGACATACAACACAATCCCTATCCATGAACACCTTCTTACTAAGAGGATACTAGCAACTTCACATACTAAACAAAGCAAAGGGAACGGGATTGGATAAAACCACCACGGTTTTTTGCCTTACAAGGAAGCATCTAAATTAATTGTGGGATAGATTACCAAATGTGAAGATCATCATCTATCGTCCAAACACAGCATATCTGTGAAATCATACATCATTGTGAACCTTGTGCAACGATTCAGTTTCTTTCCCATTTCTGCTTCATCAAACATTCGTCCCCACTAAATGATTTCCTCAAATCAGCCAAATATGCAAACAGAATCAACCCCATAACCAACACCAAATCACAACCCAGAAATGCCCAAATCCCATGAACTGAATCCAATCTATTAAATGCATTGCAAAACCAAAAAAAACTATATCACAATCAAGCATACAAAAAATTACATATTAAAACGACCACATACCCTTTTAATCTCCTCAAAAAGATCAGAACTTTCTCTCAATCACAAACCCTTTGTGAGAATTTAATGAGGGCAATGCTGATATAAATGAAAATGAAATCTGCTTGACTTCTTCTCAAATGGGATTGAAATGAGCACCCAAGTGCACCAAACCACCAAATCAAATCCCACAAAAACCAATAAAAAATGAAATCTTTTTTGATGGATTCAACGTAATTGATACACAAACAAAACCCCCATTAAAAAAACCAATGGGCAGCAAAGAAATGTGATAAAGGGGATTAAAAAATCCCAAAAACCCTTTCAAAAAAAAAATCCCAAAAACCCAATAAACAAATCAAATGATTTTGATGGATTCAACGTTGTTGACACACAAACAAAGCACCCATTATAAATAAATCCAAATGGGTATCAGAAAAATGTGATTTGTGCCGATTAGAATCTGGCAAAGTAAAGTGTCTATCTCAATCCTATCTGTTTTTTGACAGGGTGTGCTTTGCTCAAGTGGGTCGATTCAATTTCGATTGAATTGAAGAGAAATGATAGGAAAATGAGGAATGAAAAATGCGTGTGCAGTTTATCAACGCGAATTGCACACGATGTGAAATGGCCCTATATTTTTGGGGACAAATTTTTTCTACTGTTTCATTGCTGGCAGGCATTCTGTGAAAACTTTTTATGGGCATGAAGAGAAAATATAGGAAGGTGGAACAGTAAGGTGCAGTTATCATTGATGTTGTCGAGTTCATAGTACAATAATTTTATCGTCAGAGATCGATGTAGTACTTTTTTCCAGATCAAAACATGTGCTATTGTATTCCATCCTATCCACACACAAATACAATATTCTCAGACACTCAAAAAAATGTATTCTGTTAAGTTTATTTTTATGTCTAACAATAGTATCAAAAGAGATTTGAAGACACTTTAAAAATAAAATGATAACAAAAATTTTTGTTTATTCAATCGGATAGAAAAAACAACACAAAATTACAGCATAATCAAATCACATCTGATTGTCACACATAAATATTTATTAAGTTGATTGTATCACATTCGGACGGACCGTTTCATTCCGTACAAAGAGCGTTGTAGTTTAATCGAATATAAACTTTGTGGTATCAAAGAGTTCGACATTTTGTACGTTTCAGGGATTTTCATGTGAGTATCAGCATCTAATGAGCCATATAGATATGTTGTCATAACATCCATGAGATACATATCGAAGCGAAACTTTATTCCATCCATTATAGGAGATACGTTTGTTCATAATCGACCCAAATATTTGTGAGAACCTTTGGACAACAAGTCGTGCCTTGTACCTTATAATTTCATTTTTCTCATAATGTTTGCGTACAAACACCTATTTATAACCAACGGTTTTAAGGCATTCTTTTATTCGGACTATAGGCCCAAACATATTGCGTTTTTCGAGCGATTGGAGCTCGATCACTTCTTCTCGGCATGAGGTCATCACCAACAAATAGTGATTAGAGATTTTGGGATGACCTCATGCTGCAGCAATGCCCCGAGTTTCCCATGGTTGTTCAGCTTTGCTTTCACCACGGTCAGGCCATCAATCACATAAGAGCCTCCAACGGTGAAGGTGTTCTCGTTGGTGGAGAACCTTCTGGTTATCTCTCCCACTGAAGAGCTCTTCTTCGATTGGTCCAGATGATGGAGATATGTAGCCCTTATGGTATCTCCCTTATCACCCCTACGACAAGTTCATAAAGCTGTGAATAAGATGGCGCATTCTCATATTAATACTTTGACCATGCTAGGAATTCGGTAGTTATCGACTTGCAGTATAATGGAAGCAGAACACCAATAGCAGCAGTATACTTGGTGAAGTTACCAGAAGTGGTATCATAACCAGCTTCTGCACCAAAGGCAATGGCTGGGGTACCAATAGTGGCAGAGACATCAATAGCAGTATACTTGTTCGATGACTGGGAAACTCGAGCTACGGTTCAATAGTAATGTCATCGTTTCTGGTCCATATTTTCACCTTGTGGTTCACACCGAGTATTAATACAAAATAAACCGGCGTAATAGCTTACAGGCAAGCGAAACCAAGTAGGCCTAAATAGAAAACCGTTCATTATCTGATGAAATCAATTCAGAGTTCTACAATCTGAAACATCAAAGTTGTTTCGAGGTGAGAAAACATCAAAGTTGTTTGTAGGTCAATAAGCCAAAATTGATCGACAAATGGCTTGACTCTGGATTTGGCACCAATTATTAATCCATCCCTTTTTTATCAATCGCGTAACATAGAATCTTAACTCGATTCAGACGAAAGCACATATTGAACCATCACCCACAAAGACAGACCGCGTGAAGAATCCCCGCAGACGTCCCATCTGGGGAACATACACAAATCCCTCCCCTTCAAAATATAGATAACAATTTGATCCAATATGTTAATTTATGTGTATATTGAATTTATACGTAATTTAATGAATGAAAAAAAATATTTGTTCGATGGTAGTTGGATTTATTATAGTAGTTGTGAGAGAAAATAGTAGGTGTATTATAGCAAATGATCATTTTCAGTTTATTTGTTTTATATGAAAAGTTATATATTGTATATATTTTATGACGGTTCGAATAGACAAGTGTTGTATATATTATGAAAAAAATGAAATATTTTATAACCATCAATTCTGTTGGTTTGATCCGTTATTATTAATCCAATCGTTCTTTTCATTTCGTTAATTTAATTATTTTCTTTGTCTTATTCAAATTATAATATTTTTTTAATTTTTTTAATATTTTAATATTTAATAATTTTTTAAAATAATATTTTTATTTTATAATACATCATTTCATCAATTATTGTTTTTTTTCTTATTTTTCTGATTTTTTTTATTTCACACAAAACAATCCCCGAAAAAACAAAGAAATTTGCAACCATTGAAAATATTTCCATTGAATCAGGACACACTGCGACACATGGACGACGAAGACGGATCAGTCGTCGTGGTCGCTGTTTTTTCGGATCAGCTTCGTCGTAGTTTTCACTCAATCTAATCGATTCCTGTGAATCTTTCCCTCAACATTCCTCGCCGTGTGGTAGATTTCGCCTCACTCTCCGATCTCCATTTATATATCTGATTTCAGGGTTTGTTGGTGTTCTATCTCATCCTTTGAATCTCCAAAAGCACATTTGATCTCTTCAACTCTTACAAGGAATGATTCAATTTTCAAAGGCTGCTGGCTGACTTGGATTGTATAAGGGATTGTTGATTCGTTGATTGTGTTATTATTATTATTATTATTATTCTCACAATTCGATATTTTGGGGGAATTGGGAGGATGGAGAGATATTTGGAGGAGAATTTCGAGGTGAAGTCGAAGAACTCGTCCGAGGAGGCCCTCCAGAGATGGAGGAATCTCTGCAGCGTCGTCAAGAACCCCAGAAGGCGCTTTCGGCACACCGCCAACCTCCCCAAGCGGGAGGAGGCCGCCTCCATGCGTAAGACCAATCAGGTATATACATATATATATATATCCATATCTCGATAATCGATTTGTGGACTGTTCATTGTTGGAAGTGTGGTGGTCCTGTCATTGGTTCGGATTTTTAATAAGAGTTGTTCCTGGATAAGTCTGGTTTGTGTTAGGTTTGATTGGTGTATGTTGTGTTGAATCATAGAGGAATAATTTCTGGTTCTAGGATTATTAGAGTGATTACCAATGATGTGTATGAGACTTGGGATTTGTAGTGATCATTGATTGAGTCATGGCTCTTATAAGTGCATGAAGTTCATGCCATGAACTGTGGCCTTAGAGGGCCAATGGAGTAAAGTAGAAATTGACTTGTTGTATGATGAAGATTCATAGGCTCGTCCAGCCAAGGTTGTCAATTTGTCGTCAGTATGAAATGCCAATGTCTCCCTTGCGCGAGGGGCCAAATGCTTTAGATGTAACATCTCGTGTTGTAGAGCTCTGAGGCCAAACTGAGGCGATTGCCCTGTAGCATCACTCCATCCTATGGTTTGAGAGAGCGCTACGGGTGTTTATAAGTGTAGTGTATCAGGAATCTTATGTTTTTGCTTGATCTAGTGATTTGTATGTGTTGTACAATGTGAATACACGCACCATGAAATGATTTCAAATGGAAAAACATATCACGCAGAATGAAGAATAGATGGTTTTGGTTTCCGAAAGCATCAATGCCAGATCTAATTATGCAGGATTGTGTTAATTATCTTGAAAGCATAAGCTTACCTTGGTCTTTTCCTCACCTATCTTTTGGAATGCAGGAGAAGTTGAGAATTGCAGTCCTGGTTTCCACAGCTGCATTCCAGTTTATTGGGGGTGAGTCCTTGTCATGATTGACTGTATTGAAAGAATGATAGTCTTCGGGTTTCCCTAATTGTCTCCTGTTTTGTAGGCGCGCCGACACAGACACCAGATGTGTATGTCGTCCCTGATGATGTGAAAGCAGCAGGGTTTCAGATATGTGCCAAAGAGCTGGGTTCCATAGTTGAAGGTCATGATATAAAGAAGCTGAATTCCCATGGGGGTGTTAACGGCGTTGCAGAGAAGCTCTCTGCATCCATCACTAACGGACTTCCATTTGATGAGACCTTGCTGAGGAAGAGGCAAGAGATTTATGGAATCAATGAGTTTGCTGAAGCAGAAGCTAGGAGTTTCTGGGTATTTGTAATGGAATCCCTGCAGGATATGACCTTGATGATTCTTGGTATATGTGCTTTCGTGTCTCTGATAGTCGGTATAGCGATGGAAGGCTGGCCAAAGGGGGCACATGATGGCCTTGGAATTGTTGCGAGTATCCTACTGGTTGTTTTTGTCACAGCGACGAGTGATTATCGCCAATCCTTGCAGTTCAGGGATCTGGACAAAGAAAAGAAGAAGATTACTATCCAAGTCACCCGGAATGGATATAGGCACAAAATGTCGATTTATAAGCTACTTCCTGGTGATATTATCCATCTTGGTATTGGCGATCAAGTCCCTGCAGATGGGCTCTTTGTTTCAGGATTTTCGGTTCTGATTGATGAATCCAGCCTTACTGGGGAGAGTGAACCTGTCCTGGTGAGCGCTGATAACCCTTTCTTGCTATCAGGTACCAAAGTTCAAGATGGGTCATGTAAGATGATGGTCACCACTGTCGGAATGAGGACACAATGGGGCAAGTTG